>VXAC01004358.1:183047-245985 GCA_013399225.1 Rhipidura dahli
CTCTCCGCCCCGGAGGCTCGCGTCGGGCTGCGGCGCGGGTTCAAGAGTTCATGCGTCCCTGCCCGGCTCTCGGAGGGAAGCGGGGCCGCGGGCACCGCCGCTGCCCGCCCGAACAATGCTGCCCTCCGGGCCACCGGGCCGGCGGAGGCGGCCGCGCCGCGCCAGCATCCCCCGCGCCCTTCCATTTCTCCGCTGTTGTGCGCTCCGCTGAGCCTGGCGAACCTCTTTCCTCTAAAGCGCTGCTCCGGGGCGTGCGGAGCCTCCTCTCAGCCAAAACTTGTCTGGAGCGATTCAGTCCCACGGAGAGTTCTGCAAAGTTCCGGGAAGTGCGGGGAAAATACAGGATATCTTATTGGCTTCGGGTTGCCTTTTGATTGTGTAACTCTGCCAACTAAAACGAGTATTCTCTAGGCGATGAGATTTTCGTTATCGCCTGCCTTTTATGTCTCTAGCTTGATTTATCTGCAGTTCCCATCTCGACGACGTTTAAATGTAAAAGAGAGTCTCGGGCTGAAAATATCCTGTCAAAATAGGTGCGCTAATAGATGACTTTGCATTTGGTTCTGAAAGTGGTCAGACATGTCTGATAAGATTAATAGATTATCAAGTCAGAAGGGCTGTTGCAATCATCTAGTCTGACCTCTTCATAATGCAGGCCATAAAACTTTTTTTTTTCACAGTCTGTGTTTGAAAATAGAGCTTACGTTTTAGAAGGTGTAGTTAAAAATTTCCTATGAGGCTATTCAGCACAATTCTTGGTCAAGTATGCAAGTGACTGATTTATATGTTATTTCTGATCTGAAGAGTGCTACCTTTAGTTTCCAGTCACTGGGTCTTGTTTATAGCTTCATCAACACTGAAAATCCCATTATATGTTGAGTATGAATTCTTAATGAATTTTAATTATTTTTTTGCTTTACTTATTTTTTTAATAAAAAGAACATAATCTTTTGAAGTTTATTACTAGAGATTTTTTTTTTTACTAGTTTAGTTATTCTCCCAGACTTCTTTTAGATTTCCTTCAAGTTATTGTCAGTCTTCCTGAATTGTGGACATTGCATTTGAGACGCAATTAAGTCAGCAGATCACAGGACCTCCCTGGAATGTGAGGCTCTATATTCCCTGTTTTATGTAGAATTGCAAGGACAGGTAGCTTTTGGCCAAACCCTTGCCCCATGAAGCTCTTTTGCCACTTTCTCTGAAGACCTGCCTACATGGTAAAGTAAGGTCTCCGTAGTGCGCTTTCCAGTTTTTCTTCCTAATCATTGAATTACTTTTGGTCATGTTGCCATGTTAATTTCAGTGGAAGTCAGTGACTTGTGATTTCTATATTGCTATTGCCAGTTCTCATCATCTCTTAAGGATAATGCCACCTATTCCATAAGGGGGCTTTGGATTCCCTAGATATTTAAGAATATGTAGTGCAGAAGCAGAAGTGGATCTCTTGGATTTTAAAAGAAACACAACTGCTTGATTATTTTTTTTTCTATTTAAACTAATCCTCTGGTTTTACAACGTATCTTTCATTTTATTAATAGCTGCTGTATTAATGCAATCTTAAGTGTACATTTGGGAATTCTTTAAAAGAAATGGCATGGAGGAAAGTCCCAAGACAAGTACCATGAAGAAGCTCATTAGATCAGTGCCTGCTTCCTATAACAATCAAACTAGTGTTACTGCGTCCATGTATGATATGGCAATATTTATGCTGTGCTTCAGGAAACAATGTCAAGAAGACCTTGTTTTAGTTCTTTGAAGTTTCATCTCTGGGTTCTATACATGGTGACAAATGATGCATTTAAAATGTGTTGGCTGAAACATTTAAACTTTTTTTTTTAACTGTACCAAGAACGGGGAAAATACTATAAATCATATTTTGTGCTTGAATTCTCCTGAACTGGGTTCCTGGGGTTCATATCATTTTAATAAGAATTCATATACCCTGTCTTTGGTCAGATTTAAAGATTTGAACCATGGTGGACACAGTGGTAAGTAGAGTCTGGGCTTTAGGTGTTTGTGGTTCCTCTATTGCTGATAGCATTTGTCTTTGTATGGATGGAGTTGCTGGGGAATTGGGATGGAAGAGTCATTCCTATCATTGCCGAGGCTTCCACCAGCCTGGAAGGAAATCATGAAGGTATAGATGTACTGTAAAGGAATATGCTGCCCATGCCCTCGACTCGTGTTACAGACCACTTGACATTTTTCAAAATGGTGGTTTTGATTGTGGTTGACAGGTAGTCATCTTAACAGCTGAAGCTGCATTAGCCTGATGTTAAATTAAAAAATGTATGTCGTGTTCATCTGGTACTTGCTTGAAAAGAATTCAGCCTTTAGGTGATATAGATAACAGTATAATTCAAATTTCATTTCATGTTTATGCTGTTGCAGGCTGTGTCGTGGCAGGCTATGTTCCCTTTGTGTGGAGAGCCATGTTCACAGTCTCAGCTCATCAAATTTATTTCTCCTCCCTACAAGCATTGCTCCTGTCTTCCTGCGCTTCACTTCAGCCATCTGGTTTTTATCCTGCTCCTTATTTCTTGCAGGCACTGTTTTGTCTGTGCAATGGCACTATTCTTATCAACTGAAAGGAAATGTGTGGTGAAGTGTTATAAGGACATTGCTACCAGGCCTGCTGTGACATAACTGCTCCCATGGAATAGGAGAAGATGGTGAATTGGGGATGGAAGCTGATGGAAATCACTAGGATCACTGCATTAACTGAGCAGAGACCACTCCTGCTGAGGAGCGTATTGGGGCAGTGCAGCCACAGTAGCCCTGTAGCAGGGGCTGAGGGGGATGCTCCTGTCCTCCAGGTCCCCTTACGCAGGCTGTCAGCATCTTGAAGGAATTTCTGATGGTGTGGAGTGGCAGGAATGCACTGCCACTTTTGGCCTTTTACTGTAGCTGTCAGAAAACCCTACCTCTGTGCTTGAGCCCTCTTTTTGTCAAAAGCTGTTGAATAGCAGATAAGGTATGTCATGCTTACTACTTGCTTAAGAATTATTTGGTATTCAGAAAACAGATAAAGTATAATAGTGTGAGAGACTGTTGTAATTGATTGGAAAGAGACATGGAGACAGGTGATAATGGATGAGGTTTCTGGTTGAGTTTGTCTCACTTGAGGGTACTCCTAGGGTTTCATTTAGAGAAGGGTTTTTACTAGTGGATGGATCTCACTGTTCTTGTTCTGTTCTTACCACAGCTCTAAGACTTAAATCTGCTACATGTGATTAAAAGTCAGTCACAATTATCTGTCGCTGTTTTATATGTTATGGTGACTTCTGATGTTATGGTCTCTGATGTTCCTTTATGCCTGATAGTCCGTGTTCTTTTCTGCCCTACCCAAGCATATGGGGTTTTATGTAATTTAGTTCAAGATGATTCTTTACAACAGATAGCACTGATGTTATGTTAGTGTGGCCTATGTTTATAACAGCTAATCTAAGATAAAGAGTTAGTTAGTGATAGTTCATTTACAAAGTTACATAAATGGGAGACTTCTACTTTTATGATAAATAGTTTTGATGGGTTTTTAACTCATTTTTGCATAGCTGTCAAACTAATGCGTATTGTGACGGCTGTATGATAATTGTGTTTTAGTTAAGGTGCAATTTTAAATTCTAATGGATTTTTGCATAGCTGTAGGAGCTCTGAAAGTGCAGAGTGTTTTAGAAAAGCATAGAACATTTTCTTTCATCAAATGAAATTGTTCTGAGAGGTGAAACCAATGTTTGTTGTTAAACACATATTCTACAGAAAGTTCCCTATGGCGCAGTATTTCAAATGTTGAAAGGAAAACTCATAACCTGGGAATATACTTAGAATTTTTGTATTAAAAATCACAGAAGGATTAAACAAGTTTTACAAACATATAGAAAGATAAGTCACTTCTAAAATCTTGCCAAATTTTCTGTCATAGTTTATATCTGAAACATTCATACATGCAAAATAAACACAGGTATAATGCAGAAACCTTTAAGGGACTTGCTAGATTTTGTTGGTCTTCCTTTCTTTTTCTTTTTTTTTTGCCTGCATTCAGCACACACTGAAATCACAGCTGTGGGAAGGTCAAAGATTGACTGAACAGAGGCTGAATGCATTCTTGCTCTGTGTCCCATAGCTTTTCCCGGGTGCAGATGTGTGGTCATCTTACAAAATCTTTGCTAAAGTTTCAAAATGATCCAGCCAGGCTTGTTTGGAATTACATACTGCTTACCTGTCTAAGATTTAATGCCAGCTTTACATGAAAGATTTCAAGCAGTCTGTGTCGTTATGCTGCAGTGAGAAATGGCGATAAAGAACTATGTGCAGAAGGAATGAGCTGAAACTTAGTCTCAGGGTGCAGTTACCTGAGAAGGCTGAACTGGCTGCTGAAAGGGGCTCCCTTTCTCTTCCCTTGTCTTGGCTCTGGTGTTTATGCAGCTGCACAGGGAGCTGGTTTCATTTGAGAAAACTGTCCTGACCAAAATGCTGAATGGCTTGAGCTGGAGAGCTGTGCTGGAGTACCTGTGCTGTCGGACTGGAACCCAGAGGTGGCACCTGGGGACAAGCAGGAACAGAGCTGTAAGGAGTGAGCTGTGTGGCCTTGCAGGGATTCTTCCCAGTGGTTCTGGACAGGTTTTAAATGGGCTCAGTCTTGCCATGTCACTGTCTTCGATGAGCATCCCACACAAATTGTACTGCTGGCTTCCCTGTCAGGAGCACTTGGTAGGTGTCCGTGTTAGCTGGGTGCCGGATCTCTCGTGAGATCACCTGCGTGAGGTATTTCAGATGTGAGCCCTTCCCCGTGAAGCCAGCAACTTCAACAAAAGTTACAGAATGTGTTGTGCTGAAAGAAAGGCAGGTTGTGTTCCACCACCTATGCAAGAAGTGTTTCAGTCCCATGCCTGTATTTACCTTTCATCCTGTTAACTTTAATCATAGGTGTGTTTACCTTATAGCAACAGAGAACAACCTTTTCACCTTGTTTCTTCTGTACTTTTGCCCACTTTTTATTTTTTTCTTGGAGTTACTGCTGATTCTGGTATAATGCTGTCATAAGAAGGAGGCTGTTTTGAGAAAAATCTTTGTTCCTGTCACGAAAAAAGCACCTATGCCTGGACTATATTAATTCTAAACAGTACTACAGCTCTTACTAGAGCTCTTATATTTTACGTGGATATCTTTGTTGTATTTGGTCAAAGCTTTCACAAATTTGCATGTCAAGAAGTTACTTTGCATGGTGAGTGCCTATTCCATACATTAAAAAAACAAAGCAAAGACAAACCAAAAAAACCGAAACGAAAAACAGTTAAAAGGCAGTACATTAACAGTCTCACTTCAAACTTTCCTTAGCAGCCTTAACTGTGACAAAAATAACTTTGAGCAGCATGCAGAGTTCAGCCTTTCCAGCACTGCATTTCTTGCTGTACCATGCAAGTGGCAGGGAAAATTCCTTGAATTTTTAAGCAAAGAGAAATGTTTTCAGAGAGGACAGAGTGCATGGTTATTAAGTACTAGATTTACTTGTCTCACTGGGCAGATTTAATAGTTTTTGAGTTTACTTCTGCTGTTCTCTCACCTCTTGTTAGATCGCTTCTTTTGTTTTATTGCCCTGGACAGACTTGGGGCTGAGTGGACACATACTCATTACAGCCTCCTCAAAACATCTCTGAAGATGGGCTACAAATAGGGGCAAGGAGCTCTTATTCCTGGATTTCTGCATGCTTGAAAGTTTCTTATTCCAAAGCAATTCAGCAAGAACCTACATATGTTTAGACAAGCTTTAACTTTCCCATATTGCTTTTCTTGTTTTTCATTTTCTTTCTACATGCCTACCTGTGTTGCTTGCTTAGAAGACTTGGAAAAGCACAACCAATTATGCTCAGCAGGAAGAAGGCACCCTTAGGCATCCTTATCTTAGAGTAATAGTGTTTACATGGCAGAGTACTAAGGAACATTTATTCCTTAATAATCCTGTAGGAGTTATACTTGGGGCAGTAATACATCTAGATTTGGTTGGAGATATCCCTCCTCTTTCAGCTGGCAGTGTTGTGTGAGAAGAGCTGGAGGGCTCCAGCCCTTTGTCTAGCATTTCCAGATGTCTAGCAACTTGTTCTGAGAGCATTTGGTCATCCGGAACGTGCCAGACAAAGGGTCACTGAGCCTGTGTGGCGTGGGCCATGCTGAGTATACCAGCCTGTGCTGCACCTTCCATGCTGCCCTTGTTCCTGACCAGGAAATCCCTCTCAGAAATATGGCAACTTGGTCTTTCACACCACATCCTGTTTACTTTCTCTCGTCTTCGTGTCAAAAATTCCAGTGCTAGACAGTGAATAATCCTTCAATCCCTATGTTCGTCCCATTTCATTATGTTCTGCCGAGGCTGCCAAGAGTAGGATTTCTAATAAGTTTTTCTTGAATCTGAACATTTGTTCGTTTGCTGTGCAAAGAGTGATTGTGGAAAGCCAACTCCTCAGTACTCTGAACACAACCATGTGTTAACTACCTCCAGTTGCTGGCACTGGTGAGCTGGAGGTTACTGATAGTCAGCACCACTGGAGAGAGATGGGGTTTTCATCATTTCCCCTCCAAAAAAACTCCCTCTTGTTGTTAAGAGAATACAGGTTTTTTTCACCAATTACAGGGTCTTTTTTTAGTTTAGGGGTGTGTACTGCTTTGATCTTGATTAATACTTGTTTTTTGTTTAGACATTTGTATGATCATGGTGAAAGATCAAATCAGTGTCTGGGGCATATTCAAGGAATTTGTTTAATGTAGTGATTTTTTTCCCATCTCAAAGTAAATGCCATGTAGCTGTAACTATATTTCCACAGTTTTGAACAATGCACATTTTCTAGTTGAAGTATTCACAAGCAACTGGGTTCATCTGGTATTTTCAGCTAAATAGTGACTTGTGACAAATGAAGTGATAGTCAGGGTCCCCTTTACAAGGTTAGAAATGTAAATTTAAACCTGTTTTAGGATGAGGAGAGCACTTGTGAGGAGGTATAAGAGCTAAATTCAAGAGCTATGTTAATTTTCCTTATAAACTTGGATAATAACACCCTGTGGTGTTTCCTTTAATGTAAAGGACTCTTTGCTGCTGTGTTTTATGATGAACTGTGTTGTTAATATGTTAGATTGTTCCTGGGCACACCTCCTAAATTGGGATAGAAATTAGTCATAGGGATACCTCTTGTTTTGAATCTAAAGGAGCTCATATGAGCTGCTTAGCCCTTGTAATTTGTTGTGGGGTGTGGAAAACATTGTACTGGACGTGTGGACATGCTGGGAGGCTTAGACCCCATTTAATGGCCTTGAATTTTTGGCTGTAGGGTGGCAAGATGTGTGATCTCAGATAGGGCACTGAATAGCTGCCCCTATTCTATGCCAGTGCTGTGGCTGTGGGCCCTGAGGCCACTGCTCTTCACAGGGGTGCATTTTAACTTCACAGAACCTTGGGAAACTGACTTATTTCAATACTGAGTGTTGGAGACTTGGTGGTGATGGAGTGGGTTATTATTTGTGCCTTGGTTTCCCTAGATTGAAGGACAAGGTATTCCATGGGTTGTGGAGATGGAAAGTGCTTTGAGGTTTGGTAGTGAAAAAAGCCTACTGACAGAATGAGATGGCTCTGTCGGTGTACAGCACATAGTGTTTGCATTTCTTACCTCTTTTTGAGATGGAAATCTTAAGTGTTGTCTTTTCCATATAAATGCAGAATAAAGGGCTTATAAGAAATGGGATATCAAGTATTCCTGTAGTACCCTAAAGGTAAAACTCAAGCTTGCCACAAAATAGGGTGCTGTAATAACTGTGGAGGATGAGGGTTGAAAAACATTTTAATAGGTAAAATGAATTGTAATTTTATGAGGGCTCTGATGTGGCTAAGCCACATCTGGAGATAACGCTCTGCTGATTTTTATTTTTTGAAATAAGATTTTGTTATTAAAAGTAATGGAATCTTTTTGTGTGTATTTCAGCTGTAATAGAGGATTATGTTGCGTGTTCAACCATTAATACTGGAATGATCTTCAGAGGAGTTTTGAATATACCCCAAGTACACTTTTGACAACAGAATAGCATCACATATCAGAGAAGTGTTAGATTTCCATTACTATCTGTTAGTAAATTCTTTTGGAATTGTAAGTAAAAGTCTAGGAGAGAGGTATTGCTAATTTGAAAAATCACAGCTATTCTCTCTCTCCTGGATAAAGCAAAAGTTCTTTCATAGAGAGAAGGTAAAAGAAGAGGATAAATAAATATGGTGACAAAATAATCCAGTGTCTCAAAAGGCAAGAAAATAAGATTGCAGCTCTTTAAGTGGTGGGAGCTACACAGACCATAATGGCATTTCTGTTTTTGCTGGGGCTGATAGAGTAGAAGCTGTCAGGGAAGATGTATGAATCCCCAAAACATTGCTTGGCAAACAAATGTCTTAAAATTATTTCTGACACTGCATTATAATGTAAATTGGGAGGATATGTGTAACAATGTCTGTTTAGATGTGGAGAGTAAATTATACTGTGTTAATAAGGACATCAAAGTCAGGCTGGAATATTCAGAGCAGGAAAGCACTGAAAGCTCCTTCCCAGACCTTGAAATCTTTAAATGAGGATCAGGAGCTCAAAGCTGACATTACTGTAGAACAGTTTAATTTTAGTTTCATTTTGTAAGCTGCAAAATTTCTGTTGGAAAGTTGTTTTGGTTAAGTTACAAAGTTACAAAGTTTTTTTGTCAAAGCCAAGAGAAGCAGTACCAAATTTACCAATTTTGATTTTAAAAAAATATGTTTTGTTAAATGTACTGCATTTCAGCCATAAATAACCTCATAAACTGATTTAGATTGTATGCATTAAAAAGATGACATAGTTTGTCCTGTCCCACTGTAGTAACTGAAGTAGAAGTTTATAAATAGCTCATTTTTATCTGAATATTAGTTTTTGCGTAAATATTTTCAAGACAGAGTTTAACTGATTTTTTGAAAACAAAATTATATTGTCTTTGTTGTTAAGAACTCCACAGGTTACTTAATCAGACAAGCCAGCACTTGCACTCAGGTATTGAAGTCCCAGTAAGACTATTTTGGCTTTCCTGAAGCTGTTTTGTGTTTTTCATTTTTAAAAGGATCAAGCATAAGGAATTCTGACTTATTAACATGGGAATAAAAGGGAGATGGACCTTTTGTACCATAAAATCTCTTTATTCCCTTAAGATATGATATATATTCAGGTGAAGAATCACAGGAATAGCATGAACTTTTGCTTATTGAGGCAGCTCCCTGCATGTAATTTTCTACCTCAAAATGTAATTCTTAGAAGCTCCTTATCTCTGCTCCTAGAAATCGAGGAAGTAATGAGTGCTTCCTCTCACAAGTACCTCCAGGCAATCCTTGGCCCACATTGGGGCCATCTCAGCCGTGCTCTTGGTGGCTCTGCCTTTGAATTGAAGGGGAAAATTAACATTATAACTTCATTTTTAATGAAAGAGTGGAGGGTGAATGCCTTTGGTTTATTAGGGCGGGATATATTCTGCCCTGGATATGTAGTGTGTAATTGCATTAAAGGGAGAATGTGCCATCACCAACAAACAGTGCAGCTTGTCCATAAAATGCTTCTCTTCTGTGGCTTACTGACTTACCTCAGTACTGGCGTCTGATTCTGTATTTTCCATCCTTCCAAAAGTCATCTATCTTGAAGAACAATACTATTAGATAGTTAATAATACTTGAAAGTATTGATATCTATTTATTTCCTGTTGTAATTATGAAACAGGCTAGGCAAATGCTACGGATGTATGGTGTTCTTAAAAGAATGCATTATGTATCCTGGGATATTAAGTTTAGAGATAATTTTGATTTTTCAGTGGTGGACTTTATTTTTCACGTAGCAAACTTTTTTCTTTTGTCTCATGGATGCTGCAACTGTTCTGGATTGTTAAATATTCTTTGTCTTTGTGCAAATATAATGTTAAGGTTTGTCCTGTCTTGTATAAACTAATGAGAGGATCAAGGGAATTAGATGCAGGGAGTAGGCTGGTTTCCTATTTTTCTTGAACCTGCCAACATTTTCAGGCTTCAACCCAAATTTGTGCTTGCAATATCTTCCCCCTCCCCCCAGTGTGTCTGTGGCTGGGAAATAGAAGTGAAAAATCACATATTGTATACATTTTAAAAATATTTTGCACTGAAATGGGTTCCTGGGCTGAGAAGGTATTTGCTTTCCACTGGAATTAATTTCTGAAGCATTTTCTGTTTCTGTTTTCTGTTGTCTATGAGGACTTTCTGTGCTTTTAAACTTCCAGAAGTGTGTTGGACAGGAATAACTTGGTGTTACTAATGGTATTGAACTCATTTAAGTAGCAACTTTCTTCTTCGGCAACTCCCTCCTCTGCTTCTTAAAGTCTTGGCATTTTAAAAATATGAGATTAAACACATTTCTGGATTTAATTTATCTACCTCTAACATTGCTTTTAAATTTTAATTTTATTCTGAGCTTCAGATAACCCCTAGCTGCTGAATTACTTTCTAGTTTGATTTTAGTAAACAGGGAACTCTTGCTGTTACAATGGGCAGCTGAAGGGCCATTTACCCTGTAATTCATCTGTATTAAACTCAAGTAATGTTTTCAAGTAATACTCTTCCATTCCTTCTCCATGAGTTGCTTGAGTAAAGGCAAATTAACAAAGGTAAGTATTTAAGCAAAACAGTAAATGTTGTATATTATATTAAAGCAATCCTAAGTATGTACTTGTCAGCAGGTAATGCAACCTGGAACTGCACTTTACACTAAAATCAAATATAGTGAACAAAAAGCAATGTAAGCTGCATGTCAGTTTCTACATCTTATATTTACAATGACATTTTTAATATTTAGAAGGGCATTTGTTGGTTTTATGGCTTTGCTTTTTGTCTCTGAGTAGGATTTGCTATATAGCACAGCTAAGTTGCTGGTTGGAGAGAGACTCCTTTGCCAAGTGTCTGAGCTTTGGGATAGAGAGGGAAATTTGAGTGATATTTCCCCTATTTCACTTATATCTCAAGTAAGATAAAATGCAAAGTGTGAGTTTAAAGGTATTTTCTCACCAGTACGAGGCTCTCAGTGTTCTTTTTAATCTCCCTTATGGTGATTTAATTCGAAGGGGGCTGTGCCGAGTCATCTTCTCACAGGAGCTCTTGTTTTCAGTAAGGCAGAACAGGCAGACAAAACTGAGATCAAATTTCCTGGTCTGCCTCAAATCTGTTGCCTTGTATGCATGCTGGGTTGTTGGCTTTTGTTTTTTGGGCTTGGTTGTTTTGTTCTCAGGCTTGTCAGCCTGTGCAGGACTCCAGTGCTGGGACAATGAGTTCCCTTCTCAGGGTGGTGGGAGCTCCTCTTGGATCTCCTGGAGTGAGGAGTTTACTGTGCACCTACTTGTCTTGTAGGTGTCCAGTTTCACTTCGGGCACAGCCTGCACCATTTGAGTGCTTTGAAAGTGCTCTGTGATTTAATGTGGGGTTTTCTGTAGCAATTTTACTTTACAGGAGAGGCAGGAGTTACAAGTGCCTTAGAACGAGGTATTGCACCCAGAGGTGTCCTTTGCTCCTGAAGAGTTCTGGTCTGCTTTCCATGTAAGCGTTGTGAGTTTCCCTAGTACCTGAATGAATGCTGTTACTAAACTTAAAATAACCCAAACAGCTCCCCCCTCCATCAATCAATCAATCAATCAATCAATCAATCAATCAATCAATCAATCAAAAACCTTAAAAGTTGCTAAGCTGTAATGAAGATTTACCTAGAAAATAAAGAAGAAAGGTGATAAAATTTACTTAATACTTAGTAGAAGGAGTATCATTACCTGGAAAGATACTTGCGTAAAGTGGAGGTTTTTTCCCATTTCTGTGTTTTATTCTGTATGGATACCTCAGAGAACAAGTTTATTTGAAGAAAATAAAAGAAATAAAAATACTTACTTGTATGTCCAGTGTTTATCGCAGCTAAATTTTGTTTCCATGTAAAAATGATTCTTCCATCTGAGTTAGAAGATGTGAAAAGCACTTGTGTAAAGCATAAACCTGATAATTATGTTGGCAAGTGAGGAGGGCAGTAAGTGCAACAGGACTCGATAACCTTTTGCAGATGGAGACTTGAATTTGTCTGAAACTGTTGGATTGAAGAGTGCTTTGAAAATAAATGGTCGTGAGAGTAGCAATGCGAGCAGATGTGTGAAGGGTCAATTCCTGACAGAGTTAATCTGGGCTAACAAAAAGAAGTTGTAAATCAAGGCTGAGGTATTTTAGTAACAATGAAGTGCAATGACTGTACAGTTTTCTTCCAGAAATTTTACTGGAAAAGTAAAAATCTTCTAGTAGCCAAACTGATGTAGGTGAAAAAAATCAGATTAACACTTGAGTAATTTCACTTCCATTGTAATACATATTTTTTGATTGCATTATTACAGCAATTACAAATAATGATAATTCTTTACAGGATATCTCTTGAATATTACCCTAAAATTAAATGCATCTTTGCAATGAAAAATACTTCAGGGGGAACTACTTTCCAAATCTGTGTGTCAAATTTATATTATTTCCTAGAAGTAATCACTCCACGGTGCAGTTCACTGTGACAGTGGAAGGGGAAATCGCTGTGATAATCAGTGATAAGGGCCAAGTGCTTGTGCATAACAAAGTGCCAGGCAATGTGAATGTTTTGGGAGTAATTTACCTGACATTTCAGTACAAGTAAGAACTCGCAAAATTGTAGCAAACTTCTAAACAAGAGCACAAAGAGCTTGGTAGCCATAAGGGTATTATTTGCCATGCTGGATGTTTTTTTGATATGTGAATTACATGCTGTGTAAGTTCATCTGTTTAGAAGTTAAATTTTATAAAAAGAAACCCTAAGGCAGTAATCTCTCAGATTGCTGTGCTTGTTTAGGATAAGCTTATGTAAACTGAAGACATATATGCAAGGCTTTTTGAGATAAGAATCTACATTCCAGCAACCAGTAATTATACAATAAACAATTAACCGTTCAAATAAATACAATGTTTTTTATTGAAAGACAGATTCATTTTTGAGGTTGCGGTTGCATTAACTATGAGCTGGGAGTTTCTGTTAAAAAAAAAAAAAGCACCGTTGCCTACTTTGAGTGTTCTGAAGATGCCCATCATTACTAGAATTTTGAGGTTCTAGTAATTAACAATGTTTCTGAGTGCTGGAGTCTAGAGGTTATTTTGTATCCCAGTGCTAATTCTAGCGGCCTCATTGTTACAAAGTGTTTGTCCAAGTTTGTTTTACAAGTTACTTTTATCTTCCAGAGCATTCTGCCTCTGGTCTGCAGGCTTGTGTGTTAGGCTGTCTAGTGGTATTTGTGTGGACTGTACCTGCCCTTCACAAAAAAAAGGTGTTTATTGTGGAGGCGTGAAGAGGGGGGAAATGAATCACAATCTTCACCAAACAACCAGAATAAATAGAAATTTAAAATAAAACAAACAAATAATAATAATAAATCAAACAGGAAAAAAAATTCCAAACACAAAAGACCCCCTCACAACAAATTTTTTAATTTCCAAAATTTTGAGGTGGTTAATTAAAGTTCATCCACTTTTTGCTCATGACCTTTTGCTTTTACAAATTAAGAGGAGGAACGAGGTGATATTGCTTGATATACTGGACTAGTTTTGGGGGTCTCGCTGTAATGTGTAGGCCCAGTTGCCTAGAACACCACCAGAGTGCCTCTCAGCCTGAAAATATAGAACTGGAAAAGGAAGCTGTGCTGCTGTAGGACTTGAAGGTTTGCCTTTAAAATGTGTATGAGAGAAGTCAGCACCACATCCATTTATATAGGTAAATGCTGTAAGTAAACTTGCAAGAAAACCTAAATACAACCTATTGCTGTTGCAGAAAAGTTTTCGTAAGTTCAGCATTTGTGTCAGTGGAGATAATTCTTGCCATGCTTCAGTTTAGAAACTTATTTTCTCATGTGATGGTCTTTTTTTATTTATTGAAAAGACCTGAAGAAAGCTTCATGTCTCTGAAGTTCTGTGTTTGTGGTTTTTTCTGAGCTATGCAAGTTTGTTCAAAACCCCCAAACTACCTTAACTTTAAAATGTTTCTTCTGAAAATACTTGCATTTCTATGGGCTTTATTACTTGCATAATGTTTTATGTGCAGAACACTGTGGCGATTTTTTTTTTTTTTTTTGGTCTGGAAATAATAGAAAACATTTCATGCCGTAAATAAATAAATAACCTACAATGTCATGCAATCATGTCTGCCAACTGTCCATAGCAGTGATGCAAATAGTTAGATTTCAGTCAGCATATAATAGAAATCAGTTGCTGATGCATAGTGTTGAGCTGCACAAAGATCTATCCTCTACAGCATAAGCACAGGGATCTGCTGACTCTGAATTTTGGGTTGGCAATTCTCTAAATTGCAGTTATTGCTGTGAAAGGTGTTAAAGTGCTAGACAATGAGCACAACTGAGAAAAGCAGTAGCTGAGGTTCTTTGTTTTTTCAAAGTACTTTGGTTCATTCTTTAGGCTTGTGCTTTAGCCTGGCATTGCTGACTATAGAGCATTGCTGAAGTGGAAAATACATCCCCTGGTAGTGCATCTCAGGCAGGAAAGTCCTGCACAGACAGGCTATTACTGGTTTGTGATGTGTGTGGGTCACAATGCTCTAAGAGGCTTCTCTGGCTCCTCTCATCATCAAAATGAAAATGAAGCAAATCCAGCCAAGTTGCCAATTTTTATATTATTGGATGTCTTCTATAAAAGTTTCCCATGATGTCATGATTCCTGGCATCGAGAGTTCAAACTTTCCCTTATGCAGAGTGACTGCCCCCTCATCCCAGGGGATGGAAGATAAGGGAAGTCTCCCTTACAGCAGGCAGCACGGAGGGCTGTCGGTTTCATTGTTTGGGTTCTTTTGGCATTTGTTTACACTTGAATTTTGAACTTAAAGCAGTCTCACATGTGCACTGGACTAAGTAGCAGCTACCTATAAACTTCATGTCCAAAAGGCAAGAAAAGAAGAAGATAAATGGTTACTTGGTCATACTGGCCTTCATTTTTTTCCATGTGACAGGTGCTATGGAGAGCTGAGTCTGTGGAAGCTTGAAAGTTTGGGGATTTTATTTTGCTTCCCCCTCTGTTTTCTGCTTTTGGAAATCATTAGGGCTTTTGGCAGGTTCCTAAGTTTAGATTGCATTTATTCTTTTCTGTATTATTGGTTTTGCACAGAACCAGACAATGTATATTTTCAGTTTGCTTCCATTAAGCCTGATTGAAAACATGATTGAAACATCATGTTAATTTAGGTGACTCACTTAAAAATGTTAAATAAAAGCTGTGAATCATTAACTTATGTTTAATGCTAGGAGGTCTGAAGATGGATTTGTCACTTGGTAGTGCTTTCACTGTCAATTTTATTAAATTGTACCAAAAGTACCAAAATATTTTTAAAAACTATTGTTCCCACAGCTTCCTGGTCATTCCAGCCTTTGAAGTAAATGAGGTCCTACAAGTTTTAATGGAATTAAAAATGGAAATATTAAAGTGGGCATGTGTTCATAGTTATCTGCTTTGCAGACTTTACATCAGTAAATCATTACAAAAAGTGTCCAGTGAGTGTTTCTTACAGTTGAACTCTGTCTTTCTGACCTAGTCCTTTATAAACTTTTCTGTGATCAGCTTTGATTTTTGTAAGATTTTCCTCCACCCTTTGGCTTTTTAAGTTTCGTAGTACTTTATCTGATTAACATTTTTTGTGATAGCCTAGCAGAACTACATCTGTCTGATTTTGGGCTTGAGTTTTCCAATATTTCTGTAACTTTTGGCTTGTGATTGGAATTTCATAATTGTTCCTTGTTTCTCTAGCTGTGTATTTTGTTAATAATGTTTAATTTCTTCCTTAGCTTAAGCTATGGAGGAGGACATTCATCACATTCAGAAACAGACCTTCACAGACAGACATACACAGCTTCTCATCAGCTTCCTGGATATTCAACTACGCAACATGCTGCTGGTAACTGTCCATATCATGAGAATACTGCTTAAATAGCTACAGAGAAAAAAAACCCCAAACAATTGTTATGTCATTTAGATTAAAGTTAATGAATTTTATAGTCAAAGGGAGTTTGTCATGTTAATGGTGGCAACTGGTATTAGAAAAGCTGAATGTGTTAACACTGAAAAAGCTGAAAGTTAACAGTTGTTAGTTTTTATCAAAATGTCATTAGTAGAAAGGAAAATATAAAGGCATGTTATGCTGGGTATCTTGTTTTTTGAAAAAGCTGCACTTATTTTTTAAAATACAGCTTTTCAGGATTTGGCCTACGCATAAGGGCCAAATGTTGTGTGCCTCCGAGCCAGCGGCAAAAATGCTGCCAGCTCCTCCAGACTAAGGCAAACACCAAAACTGATGCGAGCTGCAACATGCTGCTGCTGGTACTTCCATGTGCACACTGAGACAGTGCTGGGGAAAAGTGAAAATTCATTTAAAATGTAGCAGTGGGTTAGGCTGTGAGACATCTGCAGTGGGATCCATTTTTGCTCCTGATGATATCCTGTCTCCGTGTCATGAGAAGACGGGGCTTGACCTCTTCATGCTCACTTTGCAATACAGTTTGCAAAGAAAGGTGTTTGAGCTCGTGTGCTGGCTGGAGTCTGTAGTCTCCTGGCCAGGTCGTTGACCAAGGTGATGGAGGGTCAGAACTGCAGTCTTGACATAATCTCAGTTACTCACAGCTCCGATCCTACCAGTGCTTCCCATTGAGCCCCCTGCTGTTAAAAGGTCTGAGCAGTGGGCGACACATAAAGGTGTTTATTGAAACAAGGAATGCAGCCGAAATCCCTTTTCATGTGCCAGTCCTATAGATGGGTCCAAATTTCCATGAGCTGCCCAAAAGGGTGGAAAGTGGATATAGAAAAGTTGAACACATGTCAGGAGGAATTCTGATTGTTTAACCAGGTGAAAATAGAACGGTGAATCTCTGGATAAAGGAAGAACTTTACTGGTGTACCTAAATATTGTTTGAAGCATCATATTTGACATACATTTAATAATAGGTTTTAAAATATACTGTAAATTGTATACAATTGTAACACTGCATAACAGTTAAACACAGAAAGAAACCAGTGTTCTTTAACAATGCTAATGTTTTGTAGGGTGGGGGTTTTGAAGTAAATTATGAACATATATTCTTGTTACTTGATTTTGCTTCTTTGAAGTTCATCTGAATTACCTGTTTTGTTTCATTTCCCTCCACTATCATCTAGGTCTTTCAGGAATATTTGATACCAGTATGCACAGTGCTGGAGGTAACACTAAGGAAACTTCTTCAGTTATGAATTTTCTCTCTGCTATCGAGTCTCGTACTGCTCAGGCAGTCTCTTCAGGATCTACCCTTTTACCACAATTCAGGGCTCCTTCCTGGCAGACAGGTGAAAATTTTCTCTTGAAATAAAATTTTGCCACTGTTATATCGAATATTTGGGAGGATTTGAAGCAAAAATATTCTGACTAACTGAAAAGGCTGTATGTTTTCTACCTCTTTTACATCTCAACATTTAAAAATATCAAAATCAATGAAATTATGTTAGCGTAAGATTTATATGAGCAGAAGTTCTGGTTGTTTAGAAGGAATTTAGATGCATAGGATATTACTTTGTCTAATGAGTCAAATTTATTCTCCCAGGTTTGTTTAGAATTAGTCTCAATATCACTATAAGCCTGTTTAGGCACACTACATGTACATCCTAGCAAATCTTTCATTCTCACACTCTGTTCCCTGTGATAGTTCTGTGATATTAGTAACTAAAGGTCTATGGATAGCTTTGGCCCCTTTGCACACAGAAGTAATGAGCAAGGTGTTCTCAAAAAGAAGGCCTGAGGTGCATGTCACATAGAAATAAGGGATCTAATTTACAACTAAACAAATGTGCCATCTCTTTTGGCAGACTGACTGCCTTCCATAAACGTCCCCCATCTGTCAAGCCTTCTGTGCAGAGCAGGAAACTGCAGATTTTGAGCTCGCTGTAGACAGTCACACCAAGATAAGTGTTGCTACTGCATCTGTGGGTAGCTTCAAGTTCTGATTAATCTTATGGAGTGATTGTGCAGCTGTGCAGTGCAGGATCTAGTCACTGATCTGACAAAATGTTTGAGTGGCTTTTTTCCTTTGGTGGGATGGTTTTCCTCTGTATCAGCAGGCTGATCTGTGTCTCAGCGCAGCTGTATGATTGCTGTTCTGATCTGGGGAGGAGGCACAAGGTAGCAAGAGTGGAACAGTCCTTTTGTTGTCAGTTTGCACTCATTCTGGTGAGGGCAATGTGCAGCTGTATTCTGTGAAGAGCAACTAGGAAAGTTAAGAGTAGAGACTGTGGCTTTTAACTCGCCATTGCCAAAAGCAGGTATGTGGGAACAGAGATGAAGATGCACACTGTTAATCTGGCAAACAATCTTAATGTAAACCCCTTATGAGTTTAGAGTTATGATGACCCACCCTCACATCATAATGTCAGCTGGGAAGAAATCTTTTTTTCTCTTTGTCCTAGCATTTTCTCCATTGCAGCCTGCCTAACAGTGTGAAGAATGGGGAGAGATGCTGTGGGTCAGGTTTGATGTTGGTACCAGTGATTGAGAGATTTCTCAGTACTCATTACTAAGAACTCATCAGTAAGCCCATTTTTCAATACTACCAGTTCTCTGAGCTTTTTCTTGTCCTTTAATATTTTTGCTGCTTTGCTGTAACCCTCAATTCTCCCAAGTGTCTTTTGAGAGCTTTGTCTTCTACAAACTTTTTTGATGAGGGAAAGCAAGAGCTCTTCACTCTGAAAAGGTGATCTTTTTTTAGAAGGGTTCTTACTTTTGGGTTCTCTCTAAACCCCACAACTGCTAATTTTGGGGGAAATAGAAGAACAGTGTGTTTGTTATATTTATCCTTCCAAGTGTTCCTTTGATCTTTGGGTTGTGTTATCAGTGTTTTGATTTCTTAGGGTAGTGAGGGTCTGTCTGTTCACGCAGCTCAGTACGTTTGCCATACCTTTTGTTTTCTCCTGAACAAACAATAAAATGTAAATCCAGCAGTTCTGCCATACTAGTGCTCCTGTGACTAGCTCTTGTTTGGTTTAAGAAGTTATGGATGTAGTTGGAGGGGTTTTGATTTATGGAAGAGAAAGGAAAAATACAGGCTACATGAGAAATTTAGATCTGCATTTAAACAGGTTTAAATTCTTCCCCTTCTTTGATGCTTCTGGATGGCCCTACCTTTGCGTTAGCAGTCAGGATCAGTAAAAGAGAACCCAGTTGTACAGAGTGTTGCAGTTTTTTAGAATAGGGGGGGAAAAGTATTTTGAAACACTGTTTATGCTTTCTCACTCAGAAAGACCTTATTGTTGACTAAGGAAAAATACCTTGGCATTTCTTCACTATCACATCTCTTCGTATCAGTGTGTCTTGGACTGAAAGAGAGCAACAAAGAATTTATTTCCCAGCTTCACCTGAAACTTCAAAAGCAATTGTATGATTAAGTTGCAATCAGCTTAAGAAGACTTACCGCATTGTAAAATGAAATATTTTTTAAACTGAAGGTTTTTTTCAAAACAAGCTTTATTTAATGAGAGTTTTTATTTAATTTTAAAAGACGCAAAGCTAAAAACTGTTCTAAGTGTGCAGGAAGAACTGAACTGAACTGAACTGAAAAAGGTCAAATCATTCCACTGATTATAATTTTTTCTGATTTGCATACCCTGGTAAATTTCCCAGTGGAAACTGATTCCTTTACAAGAATTTTAAGCCTCTCTGGGAATAAACATGCCTTCTTCACTTTTCTTGGTATACTTTGGAAATAGTATACAATCTCATCAGTGCCTGCAAGTTACAGGGTGAAAAGCACTGAATGATATGGATCACTGCTTTAAGCCTCAAAGCTTGAAGCAAGGGAATTTCACACTATTTCAGCTGGAGTAGTGTATTCTGTTGAGAAATCTTGTTTAAGCCAGGATGTCATAACAATGGCTGGATGTTAATAAGTAATATACTTTTCAGTTGGATAGTTGCTGTTGCAGTGTGCAGGTAATTGCTGTCTCTGGATATTTTGGACTCTCACTTCAGAAAGCATACAAATCATATTTATTGCTTGTACTGAAAATCAAACCCCTCCTTTAAGAAAATGGATTGCAGAGTGTGTAGACCATTAGCTATTTCACTGTATGCTCTGAAATGTTTCCCATAAAGTGAGTTATAAAATTATTGGCAAGGGTAAGTCCAGGAGATTGGATTGCTTCTTAAACTATGTGGGCATTACAACTGCTAAGGTGTAATTTTGCCTTTTTACTGTTTATTAAAGGTGGCCCTGGCTTTTGATCAGTTTACTCTAACCTTCTTTTTAAACTGAAATAAAAACTAATAAAGAGGCCTTCAGTTTCAAAGCAGAATTAATCTTGTTCAATTTTTTATCAACAATTTGCATATTAAAGATATGAGGTTTTCCCTCAGCAATTCACTGCAGGTATAGAGTTTGGCATTTTTAAAAACCCTGCACTTCCATTTTGAAAATTACCCACAGTAAGTGCCTCCCTATGTATGTTTGGATTTATTTAAAGGGTGGTGATTTAAAAGAACTTTATATTTGTAAATGCTGTAAGAGCTTGCAGTTAAATGACTTACAGAAATGCAGAGTGTTGTAACTTGTAAAGCTCCCTTATGCTCCTTTTTCCTTCTTGTTCTGTTTTTGTTTTTCCCAGGTATGCATTCCTCGACAGCCACAGAACTATTTGTTACTGGAGCTTTGCCAACCTCTGGAACATTTCCACCAACCTCTGCTTTATCAGCGTATCAGCATCCCAACACCTTCAGCAGCAGAAACTTTGCTACTACCCCTTCTCTTACTCTTCAAGATGCTACTTTCAGTGCTACTTCGAATGGTCTCTTAACTACCCACGATCCTTTATTGCAGATTAAAACATCGCAAGGCACTGTTCCAACTGCTTTGACATTCGAGCGCCTGGGCAGCTCTGTTCTGAGTACCAGTGTACCCCCTCAGTCATCAACATATCGTTCTGCTCAAGAATCTGCACCCCATCTTTTGCAACCTCAGTTTAGTTTGTTGCCTTCGACCCTTGGAGGAGCTCAGCAGGTGTCTCAGGCCTACAGCACATCTGTCTTCACTGGTTCCACTGCTTCCATGGATAGAGCACTTCAGCGAGAATGTAGTGTTATTAAACACCACCAGCGGCCTTCAAGTACTCAGTCTGTCCAGCCTCAACTGACTGTTTCACAGCATTCCTTACACAGCTATTTAACAAGTACAAGTGGAGTTAACTTTCAGGATACATCTAGGCACTCAGCATTATCCTGCAGTCCAGTTGGAGATGTTACTCAGGTGAGCAATGGAGGACCACAGCAGAAAACTTCTCAAGTATCAGTGGAACTTGCTCAGTCATACACATCTGCAATTCCATCATCTGGTTTTCCATCTGCTTCCACAGCGAAAGTGAAAAACTGTTCCATGAAGCAGCCTCCGAGGTCAACAAAGACCCCCAAACCTCAAAGTGTAGCTCCAGCTGTGCAGACACAAAGCTATGCCAAAACTGCACAAAACCAGAGTTCTGTCATTACAGGCCAAGCACAGATCTACTCCACAGCACAGCTCCCCAGCCTCTTGTCGGTCAGTCAATCCCAAAACTATGTTTCATGCCAGGCTCAGAATGTGCCACCTGTCAGCCACTCACAGGATTTCTCATCCAGCAAGGTTGAGAAGCTGCCCTCACTGTATAAAACATTGACTTTTTCTGGGCAATCACAAGCTATTACTTCTGACAGTCAGACTCTAAGTTACTCATCAGAGGAACAGGTATTGACCTCAGTTCCAAATGAGAACTACTCTGGGCAAATTAGGGAACTTTCTTCAGTCAGCCAAGCTCAGAGCTACTCTTCTAGTCACTCTCAGGGTTTATCTCCAGTTACCCAGTCCCAAGTTAACTTTTCATCTCAATCACAAGTTTTAGCAGCTGTTAGTCCTTCAGAAAGCTATTCTTCAGGGCAGTCTTTAACATTAACGTCGCCTTCTCTTTCCTTTAATGCCTCTCCTCGGGTACAAACTCTTCCAGCCACGAGTCCTAATCAAAGCTATATTTCTTTACATCCTTCTCAGAACTCTCAATCACAAGAATCCTCCTCTCCGCAGTCTCAAAAGTTTTTGCCATCTGTCCAGTCTCCTTTTGCATCCCCAGCTCATTCCCAGACGCTGCAGAACAACAGACCTTCCTCAGAAACAAAGTCCTATGTTAAAAGGAAGTCTGACTCTAACTTGTATGCCTCATCGAAACAGGAGGAGGAACTATCAATGCAGGATATGCAGGCATTGCAACAGCAAGCTAGTCTTGAATCTTCCACTCAAAGCCTAACTGAGGAGGAGATCAATGCTCAGGATGCATCCTATAGGGTCTCAAAAGCAAATGACAGATACTCTCAAAGTGTCATCAGAAGCAACTCTCGTCTTGAAGATCAAGTCGTTGGACTTACTCTTCAAGGAACAAAAAAAGATGAAAGAATGGTCAGTTCTGTGGAGCAGCTGTCCCAACACGTTGGTCATATCACCAGCCTAAGCCATGATATCAAAAAGACAGCTAATTTAATGCGAACAACACAGGGAACTGTGAGTGCTAAGGAACTAAACCAACAGCATTCTCTTATGCATAAGGTACACGAAAGTAAAGCTCAAGAGCAGCAGGGCCAAGTCATTAGCACGCCACCACAGGTTCAGCCTCATGCTTTAAGACATGGTCATCAGCTGTGTTTGCCCAGTGCACAGGTACTGCTGGAATCAGCCTGTGACTTGCAGATTCTCCACCAGTCAATCCTGCAGTCAGGTTTAGGACAAGCAAAGGCATCACCTCAAGTGCAAAGAATACAGAGTCCTCAGCAGGTGACACATCCATTCCTTCAGATGGATGGTCACATTGTTCAAAGTAATGGGGGTCATTCTCAGCAACAGCTTCATAGTCAGAATTCAGAAGTAATGAAAATGGACATTTCTGAGTCTTCAAAACCACTACAGCAGCATTTGACAGCAAAAGATCATTTTACTCAGACAAATCAACATGATTCAAAAAATCAATTTGTTTCTCTTAGTTCAATATGCTTCCCAGAATCTATACTTCTCAGTGATGAGAGGAATATATTATCCAATGTGGATGACATCTTAGCAGCAACAGCAGCAGCCTGTGGAGTGACACCATCTGACTTTGCCAAATCTGCATCTAATGAAGAGGAAATCCAGACAGTTGAAAATAGTGAGGAGTCCAAAACACAGTTCCGATCATTGGATTCCAGACATGTTTCTTCTGTTTTCAGTGCCTCACCTACTGTAGTTGGAAAGCCAGCAGGCAGAAATAATATTTCTCTCAATGGAGGCCAAATTACTCTAAATCTTACCCCAGTGTCAACAATACAGACAAAAACTGTGAACTTGGATCAACAGCACATTGAAACTTCTGATCAAAGTGTACCAGCAAGAATGACCTCTCCCACCCTTGGTCCTGGTCAAGAGGAGCAAGAGGCTGTTCGAGTTAAGAAACAATCTAGCATCAGTCATGAATCTGAAGAAGATAATGATGCTTCTGTTGATGGTACACTGAATGCAAGGGACACAGAGTTTGTTTCAAGTGGTAGGAGTCTAAGTGAGGAAAGTGCTGCTTCAGAGAATGATTTTAATGTGGGTGGTGATGATGGTACAGCAGCAGGTAACCAAGCAAAGGTTCCGTTGCAGCCGCTCTCTGTGCCCCAAAGTGCAGATGGAGCCATTAATAGAACTGAAGAAGAATGCCAAGATTCAATTCAAGGGAACCTTCAGAAGAAAAAAAGCAAAGGAAAAAGCCAGAACAAAAATGCTGCAGAAGATGACAATGCAATTCAGAAACAGGTAAAAAGAAGTGGACAGTGTAAACGTCAAAACTCAAGAGGAAATGATTCATGTTTCACGTACTCTTCTCCTGTTTCTGAAAGTTGTTATGATACTTACCAACATCAGGAAAGAATGAGGCAAAAAATTAAAGAAGTTGAAGAAAAACAGCCTGAAGTTAAAACAGGATTTATTGCATCTTTTTTAGACTTTCTAAAGTCTGGGCCCAGGCAACAGTTTTCCACTCCAGCTGTACGAATGCCAAATAGGACTAGGAGACCAGTCACACAAATAGTTCGTGCCCCTTGCCTGCAGCCCTCTGCAAAGCCTCAGCCAGCAGCAGCAACACCTGTGGCTGCTGAGGTCAGTGGAGAAAGTCCGACCAAAAAAGCTGATGAAGAACTTAAGAAAAATTTAGAAGCGTTGCCTTCCTTTTCTTCTGATGAAGATGATTCTGTGGGTGGTAACCATGATCTTCAAAAGAGCATCTCTACTGCATTGTCAGCCCTGGATGATACCTCTGACAAAAGGATCAGACCAGGTAAAATGGTTACTACAAGTGTATGTGTTGAAGGAGATTTTTGTAGCTGATGGGGAAAAAAAATAATAATATTACCTGTCTTCAGGTAAAGGTTTTGATTTGGTTTGGTTTTGGCCACAATTAACAGTTTTCTTCAAAAAGTGTATTGACTATGGAGTAAACTAGTGTTTTCCACAATTAGAAAATATATAAATGAACTTTTTCATGCTTAAAGCATGCCAAAAAGTTATTTTAGCCTGGAGTTGGAATAATGTGTGTGTTCTCTTTGATTCTGGCTTAGAATACTAAATATGATTTTCATCTGGGAACCTTAACAAAATATCATGTCAGAGGTTCTCAACCTATTTTTAAAACATCCTAACAAGAGAATATAATAATAATTGCCATCAGCAGGTGATAAGTTCTTGCTAGGTGAACATACATTTTCTGTGATGATGAAGTTGCTCTGAGTGTGTGCATGAACCAACTTTTGCACTTGCAAACTGCATTGGTTTGGCTGGGCTGGTCCAAGGTGGGAGTCATTTGAGCCGCATTTATCAGGACTGTTGTAGCTCCGTGTGTGTTGATAGGTTGCCAGCAAAAGAACAAAATCTGGGAAAGACTGGTTTGGGCAGGGAGGGGCAGCAACCACTGATCACAGTAGTAATTAGTTTTTCACATACTTTTCAGTTTCAGTTGTGTTACATCCATGCTGTACATCTATGTTCAGAGCTTTTAACTGATGCTGCCTTGTTTTGAAGTATTTTCAGAATACAGAATGTTTTTGCCTAGACAGGTCTCTTCAGTAAAGATTTTTTCCCCCTCTGGTAAGCAATTAGAAACTATCCATTCAATCACATAACTGTACTAATTCCAGAGAAATACCATTGTCTTCCAAAATAATCACAGGGAGAAAGTGAAACATTTCTTTAACTCTTCTCAGGATTCAGAACCTGTGGCCTGTAGGCTGATTCTTAAGAGAGAATGAAGTAATGGTTTCCCTTATTAGATTAAAGGAGAGAGGGAGATTTTATTTTTCTCTAGGTGTGACATGATTTACTGAAAAATACATAGCAAAAATTAAACTTAAATTTTAATAGTCACACCTAGATAATGGAAAAATATTGCAGAATATGTGATATGCTAAACAATACTTCATCTTAATTACTATTCTGGTTTTTTTTCTGAGGATATTTCTATGTAATTATGTTAAGTGCATACATTTCAAAGGTCTGCTAGAGAGGATGAAGTTCCTTCTGCCTTTCAGTTGAATATATATTTCAAACAAGAAAGCAATGACTATTTTTCTTCCCAGAAAGCTGAAATCTGGACAGTGCTGTGGTGTGAGCCTCTTGCTGAAATTTGTTAATTTTACTAAGCCATTTCTATGTACAATGTCCAAAGAAATATTTCCAGTGGGTTTTTTTTTGTTGGGTGAGCATTTCCATTAGTGTTTTATTGTATCTTCTTTTTTATCCATAAGGATGTAATATTTATATCACCAATTTCTTGAATTCACCTTCCTGTTTTGTAACAACACAAGACTGTACATTGTACAAGATGCTTAGTAATGACATATTTCTTTCTTTCTCAATGGTGTTTTGCAGGTCTTCTAGTAATTCCCTCTTCTGTTTTTGCAAATAAGTATAGACAGACAAATACTAAAACATAGTCTGTCGTTGATAGTAGTTCATGTACCTTTATCTGCTGTTCTGACAAATATGTAAATATACCCTGGCAACTAATAATGGTGTGTCTAATTAAAGCTGTCAGAGCTCTCACTGAAGAAATAGAACATATTTGCAATAATGTGAGGTGAAGGTGAAGTATCTGGAATAATACATTTTGCATTTCAAATTAACCATTTTACTGAACGGATTTAATGAAACCTCACTTACTTGGTATATAGCTTTTGTATTGACATATTAATTTGACATTTAAATCATTTGTTTGGAGTCACTTTTGTTAAAATATGCTACATTGCTTTTTAAATATTTTTTCAAGTGAAAAAGTCAACAATTAGCAGTGATTATAGCAAAACTGTAAAGTGGTTATCTTAAGTTTCCTAAGTGATATAATCTATTGTGTTATAGTTACTATAACTTGATTTCTTTTAGATCAGCAAGTCAGTGTTAAAACTAATATGTGTACAAGACTGTAAAGTAATATCTAAAAAGGATTCTAATTTTTTTCAGGTAGGAAAGAATACTTTTGAAAGGTGGGACTTTTCTTTGGCTCTTTGGAATAGAGGAGGAAAAGAATGTTCTTTTCCCTTCTTTGTTTTGTATCATCAGTTCTCATTGCTCACCTCTGTTAATATTCAAAATCATTAGGCTATTGCCAAAGATTTAATCTGGAACTTCCAGTTATGTTTTCACAAGATATAAATGATAAATATCCAAAAGTCACACAGAAAATATTTTCATATTTCATGTGTATTTTTCTTTCTGTAATCCAATTTAAAAAGACTTAGCAGATAACAAGATTAATCATTGCAACCTTTACTGTTGTATTTGCTTATTGTCACAAAGTACAACAGTATTACCTGGTGATCATGTCTGTAACTATCAAACTGTTTTCTAAAGCATTCAGCGCTGTTAATTCCAGATGCTAACAGAGGCAGCAGTTTAATACAAACAGAGGTATATTAGCTACATTATTTTGGTTTTGTTTAAGATTTAGTTGTGGTCAAGATACTGCTTCTATTTTAACTCCTAGAACAGGTGTTTTTCGTAGAATAGTTGCTTTTAATATAAATTGTAACAGAAGAGAAGAAAAATCTAGTTCCATATTACATTGCTAATCCTTGATAATTTGTTTAACTAAAATTTGGATTTTTTCTTCAGAGACTGAAAAATTGACAGTTGCTACTGCTGCTACCACCACCACTGCTGTAATAAAGCAGGAATCTCCACAGACAACAGCTGCTGTAGGCAACATGCAGGAGAAAATGAATCCAGCTGACTCCTTAAAAGTAGCTCAACAGGATGCTGTGACTTCAGAACAGTTGGCAAAAATACAGGAGACTGTTGCAATAGAAGGATGTACTGATGAGGAGAATATGGACAGTGAAGGAGAGGGAATGTACAGAGAACGTGATGAATTTGTAGTGAAGATTGAAGATATAGAGACACTAAAGGTAATCTGAGTATTTGCTGAGGGGGAAACCCATCACAAAACCCCCTGCATATGAATTCAGCCTCAAGAAACTACCAGAAGAGGAAAGGCTGCAGATTAGTTTTCTCTTTCTATTCTAATATTTCCTGATTGCTGCCAAAATGCCTTAAAGGTGTCTTTCTAGTGCAGATTACAAATGTGTTTTGAATGTACATGACCCATTTTATGCTACACACATAATAAAGTAAATCTCTGTGCTGGTAACCTCTGTTAGAACTTGGAATTACCTATTTTAATATTAAAAAGCATAAATTTTTCACAGGCAGTTGACTACTTTTTTTTTAAAGATAGGAGTAGACTTTCAAGTGTAGCTTTGCAAAAGGGCTTGAATGGAATTGGCTTCTAGTTTTTTGTAAGAAGTTCTGCTTGGTACTTCATAAAGAAATGTCTTCCATAAGCAATCAGTGGAACTCTTCACATGAGTTTTTGTGCATTTCCTTGTTGTCTTTGATATTTTGGTTTGGTTTGGTGTTGTTGATTCACCATTTTAATTCTTCTGAATGTTTACTTTTGTGGCTATCATAGCCAGCAATATTCTTACTGTTAGAAAATTTCTAATATTTTTGATTACTTGTCTATGTGTTCATTCTCTTAAGCTGCAGTTTTAAATTGATTAATGTAGCTTTGTCACATAAGACAAGTGTTACTAGTTTGAAATATTCCTTTGTCACTTATAAGATGGATTAAGGTATGTTCGGAGATATTTTGTATTTTAAGTTTGTTAGTTGAAGAGTCATGAAAAAGTAATCATTACTTGACTACATTTTCCAAAGAGGGTTTATTTGAGTTAGTGGTTTGTTTGTAGGATCTATAGAGAATTCTCATTAAAGCTGATCATTATAAAACTTGCCTTGATGCAAGCAGGACTTAATAACTATGGTTTTGGAATTCTAAATTACTTATTTAAATTTTATCCTTGGTTAACTTCCTCAAAAAATGTGATGCACAAACACATTTCTGGGAGAAAAATAAGCACTTTTTTTAGCAAATAACTTTATGTTCTTCCAGGTTGCTTTGCAGACAGGAAAAGAGCCTCCAGCTATCTGGAAAGTACAGAAGGCTTTATTGCAAAAGTTTGTTCCTGAAGTGCGTGACGGACACAGAGAGTTTGCTGCTACTAACAGTGTGAGTCTTAAAAATTCCTTGGGAAGCCTCATGGGAAATGGTTTCCTTAATGGAAGTCTAGGAAACTAAATAGAATGTGAGCCTGGCATACATTCTTAGCAATCATCCTGGAGTAGGGGAAAGCCCTCCAACTCAAACTCTCCCTAAATACATCCATGGACTGATTTTTTGCTTTCCAGTGAAGGTTCTTTGGTATCATTTTGGGTGTGTAAAGGAACAAGTTATTTTCCTAACCAGAATAAAGTCAGTGGAAACAGGCTTGTGAACCAACTGCTTTTTGCAGTAGGAGTGATACAGAGAGGATATCATTTTTAACGGGCAGCCTTTTGCCAGGCAGATAATACTTTTGGGATAACACCTGTAGAGAATAAAATAACGGGAGAAAAAGAAGCCCAAAGTATCTCCTCTCACCTTATTTATTAGCTGGAAATCTGATGGAGAATTTTCCTTAAATTATAAATGCTCTAGAGTGGCTTACATTTGTATGTAAACATGGGATTTAAGCTGACTTTTTTCTTTAGTATTGTAATTTTTACTTGTTAAACTGACAAATTTTGTTTAACAGAAACACTTGTGGTTTAGTTTTTTTTTTTTTTCTTTTAGTATCTTGGGTACTTCGGGGATGCTAAAACAAAATACAAACGAGTGTATGTGAAGTTTGTTGAAAATGCAAACAAAAAGGAATATGTCAGAGTATGCTCAAAAAAACCACGAATCAAGCCTGTCCAGTCAGCAAGGTATTTTATTTCAATTTGGTTTCCATTTTGCCATATTGTTTTCCTGTTAAGAACAGACCTATTGGAATAAACAGGACTTACAGCTTTGAAGTATGTTAAGTGTGCTTTGATATGGAAACTGAGAACTGTCTGGTGTGCTTTAAGAAATTAAATGTCAATTACTGCCTTGTCTTCCCCACTCTATTCTGTTCCCTAATCAGTTATTTTGGAGGTGTTAGGGCTCTACATGCTGTTTCTGTCACCCTTTGCCATACAAGCCTGCTAGCGTAGTGATTTTAATTTTTTGTGAATTCTTTTCTCGTATCCTGTGGACTTTGCTAGTTAGGTAGTTCTTTCTGGATTGCTTTAATGACCATTCTGACCCAGTATACTAGAAGTACCATGCTTTCTTCTCAATCCTGGAAAATTAATTTAAAAACAGATGTTCATTACAGTGCTCTTCATTCAGGAAAGCACTGGAATTTTAAATCTAGTTTGCTCTCAAAGAAGGCAGTGCCATCACAGAATCAACATTATGAAATAATCCTGACCTATTTAAAAGTACCTGGGATTTTGATGCTCCTTTTTTCTTGGGCTATGGAAGACTGTTCCAGCAGCTGTTCTTCCAGTGCTCTGAAGCAACCCCCTCTTTTAACAAAACATGATTATGATTAGCTTGTTATGCATATACTGTTCTCTCAACACTGTTTTTGGCTTTTCTTTCAGTTTGTACAGCATGTTGTATTTATGAAGAAATGGGTCAGATCCCACTTCTGTCTGTGTTTCACTGAGATTCACTAAGCAAGGTCTTTCAGCTTCCTCTTTTGGCACAGACTTTCCATTCCTCTCATCCTTCTACTGTCTGTTGTCTCCATCCATGTTGGTTTGAAATCTTCATTTCTGACAGACATCTAGAATTATTTTCAGTGTTCCAGAAGATACTGACAGGGTTTCTGCTGTAGATACCACTGCTTTTCCATCTTGACAAAACTCTTCTCTAGCATTTCCCAGGATTGTATTTTCTGTCTTGCTCTCAAAACTGTAGTGTGTTATTAGTCCTAAAGTACAGAACTTTGTATTTCTGATATTAACATTCCTGTTGATTTTCCTGGTTTGAGTGGTGGGAAGAAGAGGAGTTGTCTGATCAAGTATTATATCAAAAGTATAGTAGTGTGTATAGTGTGTATGATCTAATTCCCAGGTACAGGTGACAGTGAAATAAGTGTATATAGTCAGTGGGGAGTATATTCTGGTTAAATAAGATTACAGGTATTTTATTACTGCCAGAACTTGTGTGGTAATTATTTTCATAAAAGTTCTCTTCATCATATTGCAGGACTATTCATTGCAAACCTAGTAATAGCAACATCAAACCCCCTGATCCACCAACACCAAAACCAACAGCAACAAAAGTCTCTTCTGTGAAACCCAAAGCTAAACAGCCAAAGGTAAAGGCTGAACCACCACCAAAGAAAAGGAAAAAGTGGAAAGAAGAATTTTCATCTTCCCAATCTGATTCTTCACCTGAGGCCCAGAGTGAAGAAGATGGTGAGTGAGATACCATTGCTGGCACATAGGCCCATTTGAACTCAACCAAGTATTATAAAATTACATTGTTTGATCTTGCACATTTTTCTGTACAAGCCTCAGAAAGAAAATACAAAATCCAGCAGTGCCGTGCAAAATGAGTTCCTTAAAACTTTTTACTTTCTGTTGGTGTATAAACAAATGTGTACAGTTGAAGTTATTTCAAATGTAGTTTATCTACATAAATACATGTTTTACTACTAGCTGTCTGTTACAGATACAGCTGTAGGAGGAGAAGCTGATTTGATTTTTGAATACATCTTAAGAATGAGATTCTTCATTAGTTTTCCATTGCAACTGCATGTCATGTCTAAAATAACATTCCTGTAATGTTTGCCTGCATGCAGATGTGGGCAGAATTCAGATGCTGCTGCTATTTTTTCAGAACCCAAGGAGAAAAAGCAGTCAACTTTTTGGCTGCTTCATTGCTTGTCTGAATGCCAGCTGTTCAAATGTAGCCTGCTGAGCAGATTTGCTGTTAGGACGTTCATAGAGAACATTGAGATTCAATGTTTGCAGGAATTCTTCAGAAGAAAAGGGGCTTTCTGAAGTTTACAGTGCTTATTAAAGAGGTTACCTGTGGTAGCAGATATACAGTGCATTTTGCAGGGTTCTTTTTGTTTATTTCCTGTATGTTTGAAGCAAAGCTCTGTTTTACTCATACTTTATTATTGCTGCATTTCTAAAGCATCCTGGTGACTTTTAAATACAGATAAACTATCATTGGTGTACTGGAACACTGCCTCTGTGAGGACAGCACCTTTAAAATATTTTTCAAGCAAACTTGCCCGAGTAACACTCCATATTTAAGACCTCAAGTAATCTGGTGATTACAGTCATCCCTGTGGAAGTTCAAGAGCCTTGCTGGCTGAATCACTGCAAAACCCTGGTGTCAGACATGGAGCTATAAAAAACTCCAGAATGCTTACTAGTCCTGATGACTACTCCACGTGCATGTTAAAATTGCTGTCTATGAAAAAAGAACAGCTTCCTCAGAGTAAGCACAAATGTGCCTGCATTGCTTCACTGATAAAATTTTCTTTTGCTTGTTTTTTGGTGGGTTGAAAAATTAGGTGTGATTGACTTCGGTAGTATGCAGGCTCCTATGTGACATTAGTACCCTGAAATTTTTTCCTGTTGGATGACATAAAATTTTGCAATTTTGGGAGGTACTTGCATTGACTTGAAATCTGCATTTTGAGTACTTTGCTTGATTGAAGTTATTAATTATCCTTTTTCTATAAACTTTCATCTAAAATAATGGAAAAATGTTTAAATTCCTTAAAATATAATGTAAATTTTTAACTAAACCTAATTTAAAAAATTGAACCATTTGTATTATATTTGGTGTCTGCCCGTTTTTGATTTGTTAGTAGTTCATTGCAATTGACTGCACTGAGTTTTAATCTCTTGGGGTACCAGTAGGGGTCACTTGTGTTTTAAGAGAGAAACCTTCTGTTTTGAAAAACATGACTATTTGTAGGATACTGAAGGAACAAATCCTTCTATCCTATTTACTTTTCAGAGGTTGTGCCTCCAGCTCCACTTGTTACTCGCTTTTTGAATACAAGAGCTATGAAAGAGACTTTCAAGAGCTACATGGAGTTGCTTGTTAGTATTGCCTTGGATCCAGACACAATGCAAGCCTTGGAAAAGAGCAATGGTACAGTATGTTTAACATTTGTGTATTCTTACTAGATTTTGAGGTTATTAATCAGTAAAGCAAGTGTTTTTTAAAATAACCCCATGAACCCAACAAAATTCTATTTACATAATCTTATCTGAATAATCTACGTGTGTTATTTGTATGTATGTATATTTTTGCATTCTCTTTGAATAATCAAAGTAATTTGGAAATATTGTTATATCTGCTTTGCTGCATTAGAATTCTGCTGTGAATGTCAAAATAGAGCTCTTTGTTCCTACAGTTACTATACTTCAAACCTTAGCAAACATTTATTTAAAATTACAGTTTCGAGTGTGTTTGCTTTCTCATGAAGAAACAGGCTTATAACTACAAGTCTTATAACTATGATTCCTCCTACTTTTAAGAATTCTGCTTTTTAAACTCTGAAATCTTAAAATCCAGATCAAAGACAATTGTATTAGCACTTTTTCTTTGAAGACAAAGTACTTGGATTTGTTTTCCCTAGTAGACTCCAGGGTACAAATTGAAACTCCTATTTCTCAAAATTTAGTAAAACACTCACGTACAAAGATAGAGGTTCCAAAAGAGAAATCATGTCATGTATTATTTAGTTGCAAGCTGTTATTTTGTACTATTTTCTGATTGCCTGTGTTAAAAAAATCTTTTCCTGCCTCTCCTGATTGGTTCTGAGTGTGCATTAATGCACACTTACCTCAAGATTTCAGACCCATGCATTATGTCAGTAGTTCCACTAAAATCAAAGTAATTGACTTTATAAATAAAAGGCTTCATACAGAGCTGTAAATTTTCATTCCTGGCCACATGCCTGTGTTCAGCTGTATGTTGTGCAATTCACAGTGGTTTATCAGACAACTTTTATCAGTAAGCACTTTACTCTTTTTTTTTTTTTATAAATGCCAGCAGGACCATTTCTTGTAAAATGGAATAACAAATGTCAAAACCACATACTTGTCTTCATAAAACTGCCAGCTGTATTGCACAGAAGAGGATTATCTAGGAAATGGTGTAAAATTGTCTCTAAAATTTATGCTCTGTATTGCTCTATCTTAATTTTTCCTTGAAGCAAAAGCAAGTCAGAGAAGGAGCAGGACTGAAGTCAGCAATTAAATTTCATACTATCTAGACCAGTTTAGTGGGCTGATAAAAAAAATATATTTTTTTTCTCTCATATTTGAAATTAGATTATGTGCCAATTGCATAATTTTTTACTTTCCACATTGTATCTTAATGGGGTAAAATATAGATTGAATGTGAATCTCATTATTGTGTGTCTCTTAATAATCAACTGCTGCGGGTTTTTAATGTGTCTTTTAGATGAGCTACTCTTGCCTCACATGAGAAAAATTGATGGTATGCTGAATGACAATAGGAAAAGGCTTCTTTCCAAATTGCGCTTGGATCATGCTTTCAAGGTATCCTCTTTCAAATTCTAGGCTTTTACAAGTGGTGTTTTAAGTAAATCACTGAATGCCTGCCAGGCAGGCACTGCTTAAAACCCAGAAGCCACATTTGTAACAGAAGTGAATATGGATTTGAAAGAGATGCTGTAAATTTAGTGCTTGTGTGTGGCATTTGGAGAACATTTGGTGATGGAGGAGTTTATGCTGCAAAGGTAAAGTTCTAGTTTTACTCCCCATGCTTTCTGATTCGTTCTCAAGCATTTTTTTTTTTTCCTTTAAGCTTTTCAAGTTTGCCAAAAGAAAATCTGTTTCCTGTCCTTCTAGAGCTTTGGTTAAGTGATTGTATTGCCTAAAAATAAATTTTTACATGAACTAGCTATGCTGTGGAGCAGATGTCTGAACCTCTTTGAAGTAGAGAACATGATCAGAGGAGTTTAAAGCCAGGACAGAGGGATGCAAGAACAACTCATTTGTGTGCTCTTTCATGTATCTTCAGCATGGGAAGTTGAGAAAAGTGTGGATAACAAGCCCAAATTACAGCAGCTTTGACGTGGTAATAAAAAGACAGGTCTGGATGTGGACAGGGAAGAGAGAAGCCGTACCATCTCAGTAGAGAGAAGGTAAACAGGAAGATAATCACTGTGCTTCTACTGTTCTCACCCACCCTCCAAACAACAATGCAGAGTTTGCAAGTGCAGGAAGGTTATTTTCACTCATGGAGTCGTTTACGTTTGAAAAGATCAATTCCAGCTGTTAAGCCAGCACTGCCAAGTCCACCACAAAACCCTGTCCCAAAGTGCCACATCTGCTGCACGTGCTTCAGAGACCTCCAGGGATGGTGACTTCACTACTTCCCTGGGCACCCTGTTCCAGTACTTCATAACCCTTCTGATGAAGAAATTTTCCCTAATATCCACTCTAAACCTCCCTTAGCACACCATGAGGCCATTTCCTCTTGTCCTACTGCTTGGGAATAAGACAGCCTTTTGGCAGTGTCTTTAATCAGACTGATTATTTGTTCTTGTAACAGTTTTGAGGCCAGCAGCAGTAAAGCAGACTATAAACACCATCAGCCCAAACTTGCTCTTTTGCCACTCTTTCCCTGTCCTCTTATGCCCACAAGACAGAGACACTTGGAGAGTTAGTGCTGTCTTTGTAGGGCTGTGAGCTTATTTTTGAGAACTAGGTGAGGAGGGAGATAATAACAGACTTGAAAGTTCTGCTCTCTTCCATCACGAAACCTTTTCTCCCCATTCCATTTCTGGTAAGCCATGTGGGATATAAAGTGGCCTTTTTTCAGGGAAGGGAACACCATCAACCAGTGAAACAGCTGTAATTCACACTATTCTTGAAGTTTTTTAGTGTTAGTTATGTTGTTTCCCCAACAGCTGAACAATTTCTGCCTGCTTGAACACAATTTCTTGTGGCTTCCCCCTCCAGACCTGGGGAGGGCTGTGTAATTTCAAATGTACAGAGCCTCAGAGAGGAAGCCTGTGTTACCCCCATTTCTGTTTTTCAGTCGTGGTATGAATTTTGTGTTAACAGTTATTAATATAGATACCTTGTTTTGACCTGTCTGTGCAGAGAAGATAGGCCAGTTAAGGGAAGATATGAATTTGTAGAATTCTAGTTACATTCACAGTATACAAAAAGTGAGAGGTAGCCACTTCTGATTTTTTTCCCAGTTTAAGGGGAAAAAGCTACTATAATTTTCTGTAATACCAACATGTAATTCCAGCTGCTAATTAAGCTGGAGTCCATAGTGAATGCAATAGCTTTGCTGTGTGTTCACTTAGAAGCAGATTATGTATCATATCTCTAAAGTTAACTTGAGACTGTATTCCATCATATCATCTGCAAGACTTTAATGGAGATAATGGATATAAGGGAGGGATCTGCTTGTGATGTCATCTGCAAGATAGAAAACCTTTTATGTTTTTCTTCTGGTGTCATAGTGCCAACTTGTGCCATCCTTGGGTCAATATCTTGGGTAAAAATGAAATGCCTGCAACTCATCAAGTGGTTGCATTGGTTAGGAAATTGTGTAATACTTTCTAAGATACAGGAGGTTTCTGTTCCATGTTTAATCAAATAACTATTTCAGATATTAAAGCTGAATGAAGCACCGAAGGAAGCAGTTAGTGAAAAATGTCATTTGTCATTCACTGGTATCATTAAGTTTGAATGTTTTTACTGTTCTGCATTGATAGGCATGGATGAATTTAATATTGCTTTTCCACTGGATATAGTTAGTATGGAATATGTTAGCGCTGTATTACAAACCAAAGCAGCAGACACTGAAGTTAGCAGTCAGTGTTTGGTAGTTTTGCCTGTAGCAATTTTTATAATTCTAACATTTATTGCATCCTTTGGTTTTTATAAACAAAAATATAAAATATTATTGTTGCTTTATTTGGAGCTCAGTAAGTGAAAATCTCAGCTGAATTGTTTAAACTTCATTTGAAAATAATTACCACTGTTTTGCGTCTTGTGCTCCCAAAGATACAGAAGTCATCTCATCCAGTTCACATTTGTCTGGTTTAGGACAGAGTGGTGTGGCCATGGAACTGTTCTGGTTCTTAGGAATTCTCCAAAGGAAGCCAAAAGTGGCCAGTCTCTTGACACTCCAAATCAACCTTGAGGAAGGCTATTATAGTGGATAGCAAAACCAAATAATTCACCCCTGTTTAAGTTGTTCCACTTTGAAAGTATTGTAAGGAAGACTGGATACGGACAAGTTGGCTGGTCAAGGTTACTGCTACCATTGTGCAGGAGATCTAATTGCTGTTTACTGAGAGGTTTGTTTAATAAAGTAAAAAATGGCTGATAGATAAACAGCTAATAAATTATAGGCAGGGAAGATCGTTATAGTCAAGTACTGTTTGCTAAAAGAAAATAGAAAAATTGAGTTAATTTCATATTTTAACCCAATAGTCCCAGTAAGGTCCTTAAGCTGCAGCATTGATTCATTTTTCTATACGTGTATTTTTATGCCTCATACTGAAGTATAATACAAAGATGCCTGTTCATTTGACTTGAAACATTTTTTTCAGGGCCAGGCTATGTAGCATAGCAGGACTGTTTCAAATTAACTGCTCATATAGTACTGTATTTATACAACAAAATTGTATTCAAATTTACTCATTCAAATAATGTGGAACTGAAGCTGACAGAAATGCAGTTTACTCTCATGAGCTAAAATGTCTTAAACTTGCTTTTTTGAACCAGTCTTCTACTTCACTGTGCATAAGCTTTTCTACCTTACAGATCTGATGAGATGCAATTAGTTTGTAATTTGCAAAATCTGGGACAAAAGCTATGAAGACATTTAGGCATCCAATCCCTGTGTGCCTGACTATGCATGAAATACATAGAGATCTTCAAGTAACTGTGCCTTAGAGGTTCTTAGGTAGAAATGGAATTGAAAGCATTTTAGAAGATAAAAATTGCGCTGTGGAGCTTTTTATTTCCCCCCTCTCTTTCTAGTGATAAAATCACAGGTGTTATTCTGACCTACAGTGAAAGGATCTGCTGGTGTTGAAACAGTACAGTAGTCAAGGACAGGTGGTCAGATATGGTTATATGATCTGACAAAGACACTTCATCAGGTCTTTGTGGAAGAATAAATTTTTTCCTAATAAGCTGCACTCTAAACTTTTCAAAGAAAAAATGGCCAATTTATCATCAATGTGGCTGTTCTTGATTTTTTTATAATCCTTTGTCTTTATATGCTCTCTTAAAGAACGCTTTGGAAAACTTTCCTGAACTGACAGTGATCACTCGGGATTCCAAGACAAAGTGCGGAGGGACGTCTGTGTCTAAGATCAAAATGAATGGTAAAGCTTACAACAAGAAAACACTGAGGGCTTCTAAATCAACCACTAAATCAGCACAGGTGAGTGCTCACAGGGTTTGCTGCTGCCACCATCTGACTTGTGCTGTGATAACTGCGTTTGTATAAAACACTGCTTCATGTGTTAGGTGGTTTGGTTGGTTTACCAAAATATAAAATCTTTGAGGGAGGTGCTTCTTCTGTAAAAGGGAATGTTAAAAACCAACTTTTAAAGGAGTAAATCATTATTATAACTCAGATGTGAAACACAGTTTGTCAGCCTCCTGGGCTGTTGCTGGAGAAGCAATAATTTGCCTTCACCATTGCAGCTGTAGATCATAGTAATAACAGTTTACACTTGTTGCAAAGTAAATGATACAATGACTTCTTGATTAAGAAGAAAATACTGTAAAATCTGAGATCAGATAACACTTCTTAAAAATTGAGTTCTGTCTTTCTCCGTTCTTCATTTTCAATGGCAAAAGGAAGCTGTGTATCTTAAATTAAAAAAAAAAAATTAAAAGACAACGTGGTAAAAACTTGAGAAGCACACATTGTTTATTTCCATAGTATTCCTGGGGAACACTCTTAACTAGATATGTCTTGCTCAGTCTTATCTCCCTGCAACAAATAGTGGCTTGACAAATGACATATACATATAGCTCACACATATTTCTTGCCACAGTAGGTAATTAGGTAATTTTTAGGTGAAAATTGAGATTAGCCTTCTCAAGCACAAAGTCTGTGTCTTTTGTAATCATAGCTATCAGTCTGGTAGAGTAATGGTTAAGCTTTTGTAGTTCTTTCAATACTTCTTGAGATGGGGTTGTCTTACCCATTTTGGGCTTGCAGTGCATTCAGGATGACTGAAAGCATTCTCACACATGGTTTTGATAAAACAACATGGAAAGTGGAGATAGGAGATAATTATGATGTGATGTGAATGACAGTTTGCCAGATAAGTCACAATAGTTATTTGAATGAAGCACTTCATTTTTGAATTGTTGAAAAAAATTGTTTGCAGAAGAAAAAGTCTGTAATGTCTCTTGGTAAATAACATGAATTTTCCTAAAATAATTGTTCTTTTTGCAGGAGTTTACAGTAGATCCAGAAAAAATACAGCTGTATTCTTTGTATCACTCACTCCATCATTACAAATATCACATATATCTAACGTGTAAAGAAGAGGTAGGTTTTGTTCTCGTTTTTTGCATTTATTGAGGGAATTGAGTCCAACTTGAGAGACTGTTCTCTCCTTCTTGGTAAATGAGTATGAATTGAGGCCTCCTATTTTAATTAATTCTTTATGGCAAGCAGAAGGCTACAGTGACCACATGGGTTGTCCTTAACAGGAACTGTTGTTCAGAGCATTCAGATGTGAGGCTTGCAAGGTTTGTGGGATTCCCTGAAGCGTTCTTCACAGTTATCCAAAATAAATAAAACAAATGTTATCAGTGTATTTAACTCCTTGGACGTAAAAGCTTGTTTTTGGTCTTAGAATGCCACGCCTTTATTTCTTCTGCAAGTCCTTGGTGGAAGTATTTCAGGCAGCAGAAATAAAAGAGTTGAGATCTGGCTTAGTTGTTAAGAAATGCATTTTGGGGGACATTACCCTTGTTTTTAAAACTTAAAGGTTATCTGGGAAAGAAGGTTCATATTTAACTGCAGACTATTATGAAAAGAAAAATTCTCCAATTCTGACAGCCTAACGTGTGTGTGTGCATCTCTCTCCCCCTCCTTTTCTTTTTTAAATAGATTTCTTCTGTTCAGAAGACAAGTGCAGATCTAGGCCAGGAAGAGATTGTGCAGCTGTGTATGAAAAACATAAAATGGGTGGAGGATCTTTTTGAAAAGTTTGGTGAACTTTTGAATCGTGTCCAGCAGAAATGCTCCTAACAAAAATGTATCCCAAATCCCACATTCTTCTACGGCACTAACCTGATGGAACAGAAAGCTCAGAGAGAGGCTCTGATTTCTTTTACAATGCCAGACTGCATTCTTGTTCGTAGCCATTTTTATTTCTCTTTATGGAACTCTGTGCCTTGGCTCATGCTAAGGAAAAGTGATGCTGGCAAGGAAATCAGTCCTTTGGAGATGGAACTAAACATAAACCTAACCACATTTTTAACCTGAAGAGTTATTTTCTATTTTGTAAACTATTGGATAACTTAGTTTTATTTTCAGAAATGTTTTTGACAAGTGATAAAGCATGCACTACATATACTTTTTTTTCTTTTTTATTGCTCAACAGATAACAACACTTAAAATACTACAGATTTTTCCATCCCTGACTAAGTGAGAGAAAAGTCAGCGTTGGGGCGAACTAATTTTTACATGTCTGGCCACCAAATTTAGAGTTTTGTACATTTTGTGAACAGAGCCGGAGTGACATCAGTTTCTGCATACGTATATTGCCATCATAAAATCCAGAAATTTCATTATGCTTTATGGACTCCTTTTACTATTGTCATGTTCGGGAGACTGAACATGGAGTTGGTGCAATCCTATGACTGCTTTTGTGTCAAATTATATTGTAATGAAAGACAATGACCTTAACTATTTTCCCTGTTTTGAAGAAAAAATATTTTCCTTTATACTGTGTTTTTTTTTCTTTTGGAAAGAAAATTCAATTGTACATTTTATCTCACTAATAGTTGTATTTTTCACAGAGGAAATATTGTGGTTAAAATTGTTACATGTATCTTTGTAATACACTTTCCATTGTTTTCAGTAAATCCTATTCATTTATATGTTGATTTTATATTGTAAACTATGTATCTTGAGGTAACCCTTTTGTTTATACAGGTTTGCTTCAGTGTTAACCAGAATAATGCATAATGCATACTAGACTAGTTTTGCTTTAAGTGTAGTTGTGTTAGACACTGCAATTATTTTCTGATATGTGAAAATAAATTTCTTACTAAACTAGCACTTGATTAACTGAGAGTTTAAATGAAGAGCTACTACACTTTATCTTGGTCAACAAAGACTGTTGATTGAATAGACTATATGCAGTGTTAAACACAGCTTACATAATTGTTTGTAGAACTGGCAGTTGCAGAGCTGTTCTCTTTTTGGTGCCTTTCAAGTCTTCAGACATCTTTGTAGCTTTTCTCCCCCTCCAGGTTGTTAACATTAGTTGTGCCACTAGTCACACTCAGACAATGAATGTAATGGGCTCTAATCAGGAGAACATTTTCTTTAAATTTGCCTATAGAATGCCTTATTGAGTCATTCAGAACGGAGATGTACTCTACTGGCGTCCTAAAAAAAAGTTACGTTGGTCTTTTTTCAGATAATGTAGAAAAAAACCTTCATTCCTTTATCCTTTTACTGCCACTTAGTGCCTTAATTTCAGCCAAGAGAGCAGGGTTCACTATTCATTGGCCAAATGAAATAATGTTCATTGCCATGTGACCTTTCCCCATGTTTTGATCCTATTTAGTTGTTAAATATTCATTAGACTGTAGAACTATAAAGAGTTTAATGAATAGATGTGAAAATGAAATTATTTGATCTTGAGTAAGCAAATAGAGGTTTGAATATTAAAGTATGTACAGAATTTTAGCTGATTAGATTTAGAACCTTGTAGGATGTTTACCGTATTTCCAAAGCTATTCATCCTTTAAAAGCAATAATTCTCCTTTACAATTTGTGTGCAGACTACGATGAACAGAAATGGGTATGTGCCCTTGCCTTTTTTAAAGCCTCTTCCTCGTGGTTTTGCTTTAAAAAGGGAGGTCACTGTCGTGTTAATGACACATTGTGCTACTGCTGTGTCTGCAATTATCAAGGATAGTGAGGTGGGTTTGAGTTTAGGCAGAATGTGCAGATTGTTAGAGCAATCATGGAGCTAATTAATTCCCAGAGTGAAAAGAAGGGTAGGTGTGGGGGTAAGGAATTTCTGTGGTTTCAGTCCTGCTGGGTCCCATAGGAGCTCGAGTTTATAGGGTGAAAACCAAACAGCAGAGTTACCAGCCTTGGCAGCAGTCAGATAAAATGATTTTAATGTAAATGTGCACCCTGGAGGTAGAAACGTGCCTGGTACACTCTTCAATCACAAGTGGGCATTCCCAAGTTTACTCAGTGCCTTCCCTTGCTGGGATGGTTGGCATTGGGTGTAGGTTCATGAGAGGGAGTTGCTTGCCCAGGCAGAGTTCTGTGGTACATTACAGCGATGAGCACAGCACAGATTGGACATTCCTAATCTGTAGCTTTAAAAATCATTAGGGTACAGACTGAGGGAACAATTGAATTGGCTCCTTGATGGTGTAATAAAGAGCTTGTCAGATTTTGTCTCTCTCACACTCCTTCCTAATATGACTTGAGAGAGTTCTTGGTGCTTTCTAAAAGATTACCACTACTGTGTACTTACTGCAGATTTCTGAATCTAGAAGTAACTTTAGAAAGCTGCTTTCAGTTCTTAGAAGCTGAAAAAAAGAAGAAATGAGAGGCTTTTGGAGTAGCTTGTCCCTATTTAAAAAGAAAGTAATTTTAGCAACAACCATTTGAAAAAAAAAGGGGGGCGGGGGGTCCAGGATGCTCTGCACTGCCATAGAAAGTGACCTGGCTTATTTTTGGCTGTTTTGTTCCCAAGGCCAGTTAAACAAGCACTGTGCCTGTAGAAGACAGGAAAAACTTGTCTTGAATAAAAGATAAAAGTAACTGCCCTAAACTATTTAAGATTAATATAGTGGAGCTTCCATCTTTTTCTCGGGGTGCAAAAATGGTGGCTGGATTGTTAATTTACCAAATTAGAATAAGTAAGAACATGGTGTGTTGAAGGGTCATAAAGCAAAGCTTTGTTAGTAGGATTGAAGAGGTTTTCTTATACTGAAGCAAACTTAAAGAAAAAGTCAATGTACAAATTACTTTTTTTGCACAAATACTTTGTTTTGTTGCATTTTAGATAATGAAGTCTGCGCCCAAACCTCAGATTTTTTTTCCCCTTGGAGTAACAGTGAGGTGTTCATCCCTTAACATCTGACAGTGGAATTTGAGCACTGATTTGACTGCAAAAGAAGATGCACTAGGAAGGAACAAAGCCCTCCTTAGACTATGAATGAGCAAAACAGGAAAGAAACAAATTGCATAATCCGTTATTTGGCTTTCAATTCCACTATTCTTTCCTTTGGTGTGGCATCCCAATTTACACTGGGTTTGGTTTCATTCAAACAGTGCTTCTCTTAATGGCAGGTTTGCTTTGAGATGCTACTTCTAAAGTTTTGCTAGCAAAAAATCTGAGACAAAATTGGATTGAAGAATTGTTTCTGCAAACAGCTAAGGACTTTAGGGTCTTTGAGGTTCTGTGGCATGTATTGTATTCATATATTGTCAAAATTAAATACTACTTTTTAAAAAGTCAGATCTTACAGGCTGTCTTCCAAGTAAATGATTTCCATAGGAAATATATTTTAAATATTATTTAAATATTTACTACTATTTAAAACAATTTTAAAGCAGAAAAGCTAATACTATGGTCACAAATATCAGTGTGTCATCACCCATTTCTTATTTCGTTGCCAGCACTTGACATTTGGTCTCTCTTACCCTATTACAAACCTGTGCATTGCACAGTGCACATTCTGCCATATTTTATTATTTAAACTAATATCAACATGTCATTGGTAATAAATGCATGTTTTTCTGCATATCTGTTCTACATATGGCAAAAATGAAGCTAGGGCTAATTAAGAGACACTTTATGCATTCTTAGTCCAGATTTTCAGGTGGTCCATGATACAATGTATGGAAATGTGAAAAAGGACAGTTTTGTACCATTCACGATGTTATTAACTAAACCCATTAAAGTGAAAACACTTTTTAAACAAAAACCTTATAATGCTTAGTCATTTCTTATTAAAATATTAAGTCTCAAAAGGTTAAGATTGTTGGAAACAAATTGGCAGTTTAGACTACATTTTCTGCTTGCAACACGATGAAATACAGTTCTAGGGTTTGGGTGGGGTTTTTCCATTATGTTACCTGAATTGAGCATGTCTGGTTGATCTGGATTTTTTAGTTCTGGGTTCTAAATGCTCTGAATTAGTTTGTACATTATAGCTGCCAGATCTTAAACTGCTGTGGTAAGTGAGGAGCCAGACTGTTGGGGTAAGAGAGAGACTGCTGCTGTGATTCACATGGGGTTTACCTGAATTTTAGTATTTTCATTTGCTCTCTTTCTTGCTAGACTAGAATGTCATCTCTGTACCTTAGGGGCAGAAATGGTGCTCCGCAGAATTTTGGTATTTTTGCCCCCCAGCTACAATGAATTACTCTGGATATTCTTACAACCATTTTCCCCTCACACAGAGGGCTGGACCCTCATGCTGCGGGTATTGTCCATAAGATCCATGGCAGGCCTTCTCTGAACAACTTGCTTGAAGAAAAAGGAGAAGCTGGAGGCTGGAATACTTTTTTTTAATGGCCCTCTGTATAAGCTTCCTCCCAAACCAAGGTGAATATAAAATGGGTCATTTTGCCATGGAGTTGATTGTTGTTTTCTCCAAAAAACACTTGGGGAGCAGGTAGGCAGAGAATGTCCGGTTGTAGTCCTGAAGATTTTGATGCTGTGTTTGAGATACAACTTTTAATTTATGAAGGTTTAAAAAAAAAAAAAAGAAAAGCAAGGCAAAAAGCTGAATGCACACAGCTCTTTAGAAAAGGAAAGCAGCACCTACTATCAGCAGTTTGTGGGTAAGTATCTTAGGCAATCAAAATTACTTGCTCTAAATTAACTGTTTGCCTTTTCCATAGATAACCTAACAAATATTTATTTCATTTCCAGAAATTGAAGTACAGAAAACAGTCCTAAAATTCTTTTGATTTGATCTCTTACAAGAATACAGCACTAAATACAGAGAACAAGCTATTTATAAAGGAGAAAAATAAATGGTGAGTCAGGGAAAACAGCAAACAAAATTTCAGGGCTGTACTCTCTCATTTGTCCTGAGTATGTTGTAGGTTTCTGCTTTTAAAAGTTCCACTGGGCATTATCTTTTCTCTGTGTGTGTTTAATTTTGGTTGGTTTTGTTGGTATTTTTTTAGCTACCTGATGCCCAAAGCATAGAGGGAAGTAGCAGTAACAGCAGAACCCATGAGCAGGACTGAGGGAGCAGCTAAGGCCCTTCATTTCAGTTTTTCATTCAATTTATGAACAAATGAAGTCTTTATTTTACATGTGTTACTTGAAATCATAAACAATGTAATTGGGAGTACATGTAGCCTTCTCAGACTTCTGGGACATGTGATAGCAAGACCTTTTGAGTAAAAGTATGTTGGACTGCATCATCCATTCCTTTCTACCCATGGCGGCTGCTAGTGCAATTTGTCTATGCATTATTTATGTATCAGATATTTTTGCTGTGGCAACAGAAGGTAAGTGATATTATAATTGAATAAAAGCTGGAGCATCAATGTTTTATTATGTGGCTAGGTCAAATGGGCAACGCTTTCAAAGCTCTGGGAGAATGAGGATTTAGAGCTCTTCCCTAAGTAAAGCAGCTTTGGTGGCTTCTGAAACCTCCCAGATTTTTGTTGTTGGTCAGAACGCAGGAATTCCTGTCCCTACAGCTTTCCTAACAAACAGTAAGGGAACACTTATTTGCTTCAGTGCAGCATCCAGCAACTTTGTTTAGACAGCCAGAGAGGTCGTTTGACCCCAGTCAAAGGAGTTGAAGAGAGTGCTTATGTGTTCTTTGAGAATCCAAGTGTTGCAATTCTGGAACCAACTGGCTTAAATAAACCCCAGAAACCAGGTAACAAGAAATTCTTGCGCATGGACTGTTGCTTTCTTTTGACGGGAACTAAACAAGTTCCCTTTGAGTTTAGTGGGGTAATAAAATTCTGCAAGATGCTTCTGGGGCCATTTTCCTATCCTAAACCATGGGCCTGGTAAAATATGTCATAATTGAGTTAGATGGCCCCAGCACACTGTACAGTAATATAAAAGGTAAATTATAGATTCCTGCTTCTGACATACATAAACATGTCTGATTCTCTGCCCTAGAGCATAAATGGTATGCAGCTATTTTCTAAGAAAATCAAAACAAATTGTGAAAATCAGGAGTTCAGTTTTGCTCAGCAAATCCATTTAGAGTTCTCACTTTTCTCCCCCCTCACCCCTCAGCTCCTCCTGTCCCATTAAGCTGGTGCCACTTGTGAGTGCTCTCTGTGGGAGGAGGAATCTGGAGCTTGTCCCTGGTGGATCAATAGAAGTTACTACCTCACCATGCTTCAGGTGGACATCACTGCTCATCCAGGCTCTCCACAACTACAAACTGGTGAGAGCTGCTCCCTTAACTCTTTGTCAGCTTGCTTAAAGCCTCTTTCAGTAGTAACAGGGGTTAGCATTGGAGTTTGTGTTGCAAAATAGAGGAGTTCACATTCGGTCAGGAACTCCACCTCCCAGCTGGGCAGAGAGTGAGTTCTGCCACTTGAATTATTCAAGGTGTCTGACTGCACTGGCTCCTTCTGGCTGAGCAGGTAGCTGGCATGTAGAGGACACTGAGCCTTCACTGTTCCGAGAGCATTCGTTATCCAGACAGCGGTGCCAGGACCCCTCTGCCACAGCTCACTCAGGGACAGTCTGAGGTGGAGCCGCAGGCACAGCACGGGGCCGAGTCGGACGCCAAGCAGAAAGAAGAGCAGGGAGCAAAGTCTGGGCAGTGTGGCACTCCCCTTGGCACGCCTTTCGCCTTGGCAGTGTCCCTGGGGCTCTGGGCTTTGTGGGCTCCTGAAGCCTAACCCTAGGTGTAACCCTAACCCCAGCCCGCTCGCGGTAAGGAAGTGGATATGGAGGAACGTCACCACAAACGCACCTTGTGATGTCACACGTCCCCATTCCTCAGGCTTAATAAAGATAAAAGCATTTTGTCTGAAGCTGATATTTCAGCTTTTCCTTCTAGTTGAGGTTTCCTGAGGCTTCAAGCACAACTACACACTGTAACTGCAGCCTGACTCTGGCTTGGGTTAGGGTTATGCCTAGGGTTAGGATTCAGAGAACCACAAAGCCCAGAGCTCCAGGGACAGTGACGAGCCGAGAGGGTCCGCCTGTCGCCTGCCCGCCCTGCACTTGCTGTGCCCTGCCTGCCGTGGCTCTGCAGCCACATTGGTATTCCAGGCCGGCAATGGAAGGTCGGCATTCCCAAACAATGCACCCTTTGTCGCCTCAAGGATTCCAGCACCCAGAAGCTTCTGCCCAGGGAGCTTGTTCATTGTTCCAGTCTCTTCAAAAATGCTAGGGTGGGATCCTTACTGATTTCACTTCACCATAAAATTCCAGAGGTGCCCTTCAGGCGTAAACTGTGCTCTTGCCCAGGCTAGGGGCACTCTGGAGCAGCCTCTCTGTGGTGGGGCAGGTGCTGGTGGTTGCTATGGCTTCAGCATTGCCAAATGGCATCACTGTATCCCAGAGAACCTATGCCGTCCTCTTTTTTAATTCAAATGTAGATGGCAAATGGGACTGAGCATAGTGAATTTGTGAATAACCCTCTCTGCATCCTAAGGGAGAGTGTCCATCCTCTCCAGCCTATGGAGCTCAGCCCCGAGCAATCCTCGTGCTCTGAGCTACAAATGGCAGAACCTGTCAGTCAGTAATAAGGGAGATTCATTGTGGCAGCTCTGTAATCTGCCTTCAGATCTGTCCAGCTTGTCAAACAGCCCATTGCAATCTGATATTGTGTGAATAGCTGTTCATTTTCTTAAATTTGAGATTACTAGAGAAGAGAGTTTTCCAATTTTTTATAGGTCCATTTCATCATTAAAAACCTTTTACACCGGCCTTATATATAGCTCCAGCAATTTCTGTAACTGGAGCTGTTGATTTTCCCTTCCATGAGTATCTCTGTGTGACACTGAACCATATGCTGAACTTTAATTTGTCTCGACATTTGTGAATGGAATGGAGCAACATTTTAAGGGTTACTTTTTATAATGTTCTCCTTTCATCAACTTCACCACTGAAGTGAATACAGGCATTGTTAATATTTAAGTGGGGAAAAAACAGAAGTGTAACTGTTCTAAATAACTGGAATATTTTTCTGAATTTTTATGGTAATTATTAAGTGCTGTGCTTTTTCAGAAACAGACATAAGGATTGGGTTCAACAGATGATAATGGCAAAAAAAAAATGTATGCATACATTTAAGCTGTGTTGATATACACTTAATCTTTAAAGCTATATTGTTTTGGGAAGATATTTGAAATCTAAAGAATGAAGTCTGGTATAGAAGAGCCTTCTGATGTGTTTAAGATGTAAGAGAGGCATTTGGAATGCAGAGTTCTATGTTAACCATTCGAAAAAGTGGGATCTAAATTCTTTTGAAAATAAGAAATTGGATGGTATTGTTCTGCAAAAATCCCTCTTTATTTCTCAGTCAATTTTCAGTGACAAGTCAATATCAATTTTGGCATTAAAAATTTGAAGTTATGAAATGAAAACTCTTCCTGTGTTTCTTTCAAGAACACGTAACATTTCCCAGTCCCTTAACCAAGCATCGATGTGTTGCAGATAAACCAGCAACACCCCATATTTTCTATTAGTACGCCTCCATCTCTTTTGGATGACACAGCCTCCAACTTTTGTCTTTTCAATAGTGATCCTGAAATACTTAATCACACACTCATGTTTTTACTTTCTAAACTCTTATATCCAGTTATATCTCCTTCATTTGTGCCCAGAATATCTGGAAATTACAGGTGCTCTCACTTTCACGTCCTGGTTGGCTGCCCAGATTCCAGGTTCATTATGGGGAAAAGCTAGACAGCCTTTTGCATGGAGGTGTGCATCATTCCTCACTTTGTGAGCTGCAAGTTTCCATTTTGCCTTCTCTGCCTCCAGGATGAGACAAGACCTGAATGTGGGTCTTTATCATCATCTTTACCCTTGAGCAAACACTTAATTGACATGAGGAAGTTAATCAGCTCCTGAGCAGCAGACGTGCCTGAAATCGTGGCTGTTGAATTTAAATACTCTCTTTCTGCTTTATGCTTCTAATTAAACCCTACAGGTCTTACTTGAGACTCAGAAATTCTTGAAAACTGGAGTTTTTAAGTTCTTCAAAACATAACCACTCTCTTGGTCCTTTTGTAGGCTGCTAGGAGTATTTTTAGATGACATGGAAATAAATGAAAATAGGTTTTTATTTTGCTGTTTCTTGCTATAGAAGTTCTTGATAACAGTTGCAAAGAATCTGACACAACTGTACAAACTAGGACTTGGTTGCATAATTTGTTAAAAATATATTGGTCTTAAATGATTTTGTGAATAAATTATGTTAATTTTGTCTTTGTAATTGGCATTCTCTTGTGCATCCTGTGTTCAGCTTTATGGAGGTTAATTAGGGGAATGTGCTGTGGAAGGGGAAAGCAGACACTGCAAGTTGTACTTTTATCTTGAGATCTTTCCACCACAGGCTGAGGAATTCCCCCAGCCAAGACCATCCTGGCTGCATGAGGTTGCACTACTTAAAGTGATGGTATAAAAGTATAAACAAATTATTATATTGTCAATAATGATGTATATATTAACAACTACATACAAGTCTATCTATCTGTGCTTTAGGAAAGCATTTTATAATCATGTCATTTTAAGAAATACCAAAAGATAGCATTTCTTAAAATCCTTTGATACCAGATTCTGTTGGACCACAGCTGTCTGACCAGCCAAAACCTGCCATCTGCCCCTGTCAAAACTGGGGTGTCAGGGTTGTGGGCATTGGGAGGAAACATGAAGGCAAAGGCAGAAATCCAGGGTAGGCTGCTGATTCCCTAGTAATAAAACACAAGAATAAAAATCTTACAAACTTCTCAATGAGCAGCCCACAATGCATTGGCTGTGGCTTGCTCTGTTCTCTGCAAGCAGTGTTTTGGCAAATCATTCTCCAATGCAGGTGCAATGTTCACAACTGATTGGGGCACCTCCTATTTGAAAATGTGGGTTTAAATAATCTCAAGATCAGTGATCCACTGCAGAAGGATGGACTGCATCACTTTATTTCAACAACTGTGCAAAAGTAAATGATTTTTGAAAATGAACTCTGGCATTTACTGGTTTGCAGTTATGTTTTGGCAGTGCATCAAAAAATCTAGCATCAAACTGCTACAAAAGCAGGGAATAATAAATAGTGCATCATGGAAATCCCCACTGACCTATGCATTATATGTTATTTTACTGTGTTCTTATTGGCACCTGTGAATCAGGCCTACTTTTTTTTTTAAATCACCTTCCCTCCTTTCCTCAAGAAAGAAATCTCTCTTAGGCACTTCCTATTGTTGAGGAAACAAGATGAACTTTCATTTTCATATGCTGGCATTTTGCTACAGCTGGAATAGGTTCCTTTTCTTCTGTGCCCAGAGAATTAAGACTTCCTCATCTGAAAAACTTCACAAAAACTTCCACTTTGAGAACTCCCTTTATTAAACACTGTACTGCTTGGGCATTGAATCATGATGAAATGTTTGTCTGCCACAAGTCTGTGGTCCCTAGTTGCCTGTAGTAGTTTTTCACTGCTTCGAACGAAGTGCATTGTCTATTTTTATATGAACAAACTTGGAAGTGCCCTTTGTGTAAGCATGACAAATGAGGATAAAAGAAGGCTGCCCTGAGCTTCAGTGGATAGCACACATTCTGCACTTACACCTGCTAGCTCGGAATTTGACACAGAACAGGGTAAAGTTCATAATCTGATAACTCAAAGTGAATTTTTGAATCACTTGTAACGTTGTATTATTTGGTTTTTAATGTGCATTACATACTTCTGAGTTTGTGTATCATGGAGATCAATTTGGCTTTGTCTGTTCTTATCAAAATCAGTCCAAAAACCATGAATGATTTTATGTTGTTCTAACACACTTCCATTGAGTAAGAACATCAAAATATTTTGTACTTAGTAGAAAATTATACTTTATACTTAGTTGAAAATTATGTTGGATCTCACAACAGTTTACTGCAGGCAGTAGAAAAAACACTTATTACTCTGAAAATGAATGTATTATTTCATTTCCTTGCAATGAGAAATGCCAGCTGCTACAATAAACAGCTCATAAAAGACATCACAGGGAAACCTCAACCACATGTGCTGTTCAAGCTCTGTGTCCCACCATAACAGCCAAGGACGGGTTTCAGGTATTCAGCCATGGCCAAGTACAAGGCCTGTGCTCAGCTTAACCCACAGAAACAGCTCTGACCAGTTTAGGGTCTTAAATGACACAGGAAAAACAGAGAATTAATTAAGAGCAAATTAAGAGACACATGAAGCTCCCCAAGTGGGTCCAGCTGAGGCCAATGAGGATGATTGGGGCACTGGAGAATTGCTCTACCAAGGAAAGCCTGAGGGAGCAGGGCCTGTTCAGCCTTGAGAAGAGAAGAGAAGAGAGAAGGGGTCTCATCCGTGTGTATAAATATCTAAAGCCAAGAGGATGGAGCCATTCCCATTGGGGCCAAGCAATAGGACAAGAATGGGCAGAAACTGATCCACAGGAAGTTTTGCCTGGACATAAGGAAGAACTTCTTCACTGTGCAGTGACCGAGCACTGGAACAGACTGCCCAGGGAGGCTGTGGAGTCACCTCACAGAGATATTCCAGAACCATCTGGACACAATCCTGTGCCATGGGCTCTGGGGCGGCCCTGCTTGAGCAGGGAGGCTGGACCAGATGACCCACTGTGGTCCTTACCCACCTGGCATTCTTGCCTGTGTGTCAGAGCACAGTTCCCCATCCAGGACCAGTGGTGCTCTCACACCAGGGCCATGACCTCGAGTAGCATCAGCTCTGTGCAGCATTTCCCCCTTTCCCACAGCAGCCACTTCCTATGGATCCTGCCAGTCTCATTTGGAATACTGTGTCCAGTTCTGGCCTCCTCAGTACAAACAAGGCATGGAGCTACTGGAGAAGGTCCAGTAGAGGGTCACAAGATAATGAGGGGTCTGTAGCATCTCTCTTAAGAGGACAGACTGCAGAGCTGAGCTTGTGTAGTCTGGAGAAGACCGAGGGGATCTCATCAATGCATGTAAACATCTCAAAGGCAGGTGACAAGAGGATGGTGTCAGGCTTTTTGGTGGTGCTCAGCGACAGGACGAGGAGCAACGGCCATAAAATAAAACACAAGTTCTACCTCGATAAGAGGAAGAACTTTCCATTGAAGGTAGCAACCCACTGGAACAGACGTTCCAAACCCACCCGAGGGCATTCCCGTATCACCTGCTCCGGGTAGCCTTGGCAGGGGAATTGGACTGGATAATCTCCAGACACCCCTTCTATCCCTGACGATTATTCCGTGACTGCTCACAGAAACAACGCCATTCTGGCAACAGGTCGGGCAGTGCCTCGGCGGTCGCTGCCCTTTCTGCCCCGGGCCCGGGCACCGCCCACGGGCGTGAGCACCGCGGCTCCGCCTCCGAGGGCTCCTTGTGCCGCGGGCCCGCTGGGCGCGGCAGATGCGTGGAGCTGGCCCTTGCCATGGCCACGGTGCGGGAGAAGGCGGCGGCTCTGAGCCTTAGCGCGGCCTGCAGCCCCGCCGCCAGGCCGCCGGGTATGGCTGGGCAGTGGGGAGCGGGATGGGAGCTGGCGGGAGTGGGAGTGGGAGAGGGAAAGGGAGGAGCGGGCTACCCCTAGCCCGGGTTCGACAGGATGGATGGGACGGCTCTGTCCGCTGCAGCATTGGGGTCCCCGGCGGCTGCAGCAGCTCCGCTCGGCAGGAGCGGCTCCGCCGAGGTTCAAAAGTTGGCTGCGCTCCGGTGCCGGGAGCCGCTTCCGTCCGGGGGCCCTGTCCCGGCTGCGCGCCCGCTCCGCCGCCCGGGAGAGCGCGGGGTCCGTGCCCTGCCCTGCCCTGCCCGTGCTGTGCCCGCGGAGCTGCGGGCGGGGTGGGTGCCCGGGAGGCGCGGGCACCTCCGTGTCCCCAGCGCGGGTTAAGAGCAGGTGCCTCGGTAGCGCAGCGTTAAGAGGTGAATGGGCGCTCTCTGGGAACTGGTTTTGCCCTTTTTCTTTCCCTACCTTGAGCATCTTAACTTTGTAGAGACTTGTAGTCTTAATGCCATCTACACTTAATAGCGCTTCCCTCAGAAAAGATCTGTAAGCTCTGTGTGTGTGAGGAAGAAGTGATAAAGCCGCGAGTAGTAGTTAAGGCATTGCAGGTTGTACGTGTTGGTATTTATTCTAGCGACAGCATTGTTGTATGTCTGGTGGTGTCGGCTTTGGGGGTTGTTTCCTCTCAAAGAGCATAGTTGGCTGTTGGAATGTAGGGCTGGAAGCGAGTTCTGTGTTCGTTGTGTTTGTTCTGCCTTCCTGAAGGTGTCATCAGGTTAAAGTATCAGCAATTGTGTACCTTGTCTGTCTTTTAAAGCTTTGGGAGCTGGAGGTTCTGGGAGATTTCTGCCTTGGCTGGTTCAATGCTGTGTACTAAAGAGCTGATTTGTTGGTTTTGGTTTTTTTTTTTTTCCCTGTTATGAATCTTTTCAGAAGGATATCTGATGCAGTCCTTCTTAAGTGTTGGTGTGTTCAAATGGCATTGTATTTCTTGTTTTCTCTTCCTCTTCCCAGTCTTTACTGCCCCTCTATCTTTCCTTTTCCCCTTGCTAATCTGCCGGTTTCTGGGTTTTCTTGCTATCTGGGGATTAGCTGGAAACTGCTGCCCCAAATTGGAATTTTCTAACTAAAACCACTTCAGACTAAACAGAACAGAAAAAAACACCTTCCTGCATCTCTGTGGAAAATGCTTATGGTAATATGTTCCAGGAGGAGTTGCATGTTGTTGTTTTTTTCAAACACTGCATCGCACTGTTAATTCATTTGGTTTGAGGTCTGTCATAATCCCAGATGGCTTTCTGTAGGATTGCTGCCAACTCCTGCTTCCATATTTTGTCCTTCAGCTTTTGATTTCTCTCTTCTTCCTCTGCTTTCACTCTTAGTAAATTATTTATCTGATTTACTGAAAATCATATTCTAATTCCATCCTCTCTGGTGGCTGCAGATCTCCCCACTTAGGTGCCACCTGCAAACTTTGTGTATTTTTAAGTCCTTGTGGAGGCTGAGTGTAGCCTCAGGTCAAACTGTTGGCTGCTGGCATTTTATTCTAATCAGACTGGTAAATGAGTAATAGTTCAGTGGTTTCACTGGGGGAGGGAAGACAGGTTGGCTCACGGAAGTGGTGTTGGGCGCGCAGAGCTGAGGTCTCTGCTGGAGCAGAGGTGGCACAGGGCTGTCCGGTGGGATAAGTATCAAGTGAGTGGCATCTCCAGAGAATCCGTGGACTTGTTAGTGGTGTGCTAAGCACAGTCCTGTAGGAAACAAGGTTATGATGTCTCTTTATCCCTGCTTCCCTCTTCCCTGCCCAGCTGTGTTGCTGTTTGTTAGTGGAGGAACGGGGGAGTTACAAGTACATACAGCTGGTTTGTGGCTGTGGGACCTGTGTGCTTAGCAGCGGGTCTGCAAGTGTAACCATTAAGTGACCGAGGGACGCACAGAAGGCCAGTGTCGAAGTGAGAGGCTGAAAAAACAGGAACTCCTGGTTGCAAAGCTTTAGGCTGGTGTAGCGGGAGGAACCACCAAAGAGAGAGAGAGGGAGACAGTAGTACAGAGCAGACAGACTTACTAAGGAAGTAACAAAAGCGTTAATGCCTGAGCAACCCAAGCCAAAGTGGAAGTCTCAAAGATTTTTAAATCCTTACGAGGTTCATGAAAGCTAGAAGCCAGAAAGGGGCTGTTCTCTGTGACTGCAGCATGAATTCGGTCTTTGTCTCTGCACTCAGGCTTTAGCTTGGCGCAGAAGCCGTTTGGAGCGACGTTCGTCTGGAGCAGCATTATCAGCGCTCTTCAAACTCAAGTGGAAGTGAAAAAGCGCCGCCAGAACCTGAAGTGTTACCATGACTGTTTCATTGGTTCGGATGCAGTGGATGTTGTCTTTGCCCATCTCCTGCAGAACAAGTATTTTGGGGACGTGGATATTTCCCGGGCTAAGGTGGTGCGTGTGTGCCAGGCGCTGATGGATTGCAAAGTGTTTGAGGCTGTCTCAACGAGGGTCTTTGGGAAAGACAAGCGCTCTGTGTTTGAAGACAGCAGCAGCAGCCTCTACAGATTCACAAATGCCTCGAACCAACCCGAGCTTGAGAAGGATTACCAGCAGTGTACCCCACAGAGGTGAGTACATGGAGGTGAAGAGAGGAAATTTTTTACAAGAGGAAAATATTATGTATTCGGGGCGAGAGAAAAGGAAACTTGTGTGTTTACAGGGTAAAAATAGACACTGCATAGATGTTTGTGGGTGGAAGACAGGTAGGAAAGAGCAATTTGAAGAGAGTAAATCACTCAGCCTACATGGTTACTTGCTTTCTCTGTCTGTTATCATGTTGCCTTGGGGGAGGGAGATGAGAGGGTAGAAATTAAGTGCATTTACATACTGATCTAAATCAATGTAACCGACTGAAATTCAGGTGCATGAAACAGGCTAATGCAACAAGGTAATCTTTAGCCACTGCACATCTAGCTCTGGCATAAACCAGTAATCCATGCAACTTCTAAGGAAAAAATGTTTTCTCCTTTCATCATCTGTGTTTCACGACGCTTCAAATTTAGCTCTTCTTTTAGCTGTTTCTTTATGCGTGTATGACTTGTTCCCAGGCAGGGTAGCAGGCTGTTCTGCTGTAATGTTATTGCACACCATCCTAGAACCAGAGGGAAGTGCAATGGTGAGGTTTTGTTTGCCTGTCTCTTTAGGAGTGGGTAAAGAAAACCCTGGTGCTAACTAAACCCTCACAAAGCAGAACATACAGATGCCACTTTGCCAAATAACTTCACTTAAACTGTTTTTGTTGAGTGTTCATCCCTTCACCTACTCTGACATTCTTACAAGAAACTATATGGATGTGTTTAATGCAGTAATTTTAGCAATGTGCACTTTTGAAAATTGTAAATAGTATTGACCCAAAATGAAAATGCCCTGTTCGACTGACATGTTCACGTGAGTAGCAAATGAGTGAACTTGAGTACATCAACCCTGGTGAAAAAAGTAGAGGAACAGAGGTTAAAAATATTTCCTTTGTCCTGCTTCTCCCCTATCTCCCAGTAGCTTGTTCTGTCCTGAAGCAAACTGTCCCAATTCTTTATTTAAAAAGAGAATTATTGAGAAATCAAACCCACTTCAATTATGTGTGGTATTTAAAAATATTTTCATCAGAAGGGCTGTTAAAGTAAGACTTAAAATATATAGAACAAACAGTCATTAAACAGGATTCTTCCTGTTTTATTAGTGTAGAATGAAGGTGTTTTTCTTCTGGGCAGAGCACAGATGCATCAGGCTACATTTCTTCATTTGGTGAAAGGAACAGATCTGTTGATACATGCAGCTTCTCACATCCGTGCCAAAGATAGTGGACATCAAAGAGATTTTGCAGTGCCCTAGAACAAAGAAGTTGTGGGAATAGAAATAATACAGCCATACTTGGAGGAACAGGAATTTTGTGGCTGGAGTGGTTCTGTTACATTCAAATAATTTTTGAAGGTATAATACACTCTCCTGGGTAACTTGGATGGAGGAAGTGTCAGGCAGGGGAGAGGAGGGGGAAGATTATGTAAATACTGATATAGGAGAAAATTTTAAATCTTGGGACAGTTATCCATATCTCATATTGCATAATATATTTGGTTATCCATAATATGGTTATAGATTAATATAAATATAAACTGTTTTTGATCTCAGATGTGAGAAGAGCATGTTGTTCCACTCTAATCCATTCAAACCAGAAAGCTTGGAGGACCTTTGGGAAAACCTGAGTCTAAAGCCTGCAAACAGCAATCAAGTAAACATCTCTGATAGCTTGTCCCGTCGAGGTAAGCCAAATAATGTCACAGTCATTTGTTTGTGGCAGAAGAAAGGTACATCTGTAGGACTGGGAAGACTTATGCCCCTCAGGTTGGAGAAGGAGGCAAACTGGCATTCACAATATTTTGGTTTGAACACCAGGTCATGAAAAGGCAAATTACGTTTGTTGCAGACTTGCCTTTTGCCTTTTTATTTCATCAGAGAGGAGGCATTATCTCTTGATTGAAATATATCAGTGTTGAATTTTGTGGAGAAGAATACCCAATGTGAAGGGCTTGATTTGACTTAGAAATATTCATAATATTCTGTTACCTGCACTGCTTGTGTGCTTGTTTGAGTCAGGGCAAAAGTCGGCTGTTAGCTAGAAGTGAATTGGGTATCACTTGGACTGCACTTCCAGCACTCCTTCAGCATTGTGTGAAACTATTCTTGACAATTCATGTCTTTCAGACCAAACAGTGATCTAATGTTTTTTTCCCTTTGGTTAAAAGTGCTAATGCATGCTAGAAGCCGTGGTTTCAGCATACAGAAATATTCAAGGAAGCTGTGATAAGGAGAGTGTCACTGTTGCATTTTTTTTCCCATCCCTTATCTAGAACAAAGATTGTTTGCAAATTAGAGTACAAAGAGTGTAAGGCACTTCAGACTTATCCAAAAAGCAGTTCTCCCACACTTGTAGTTAACTAAACAAATGGGTAATTCTTGCCTTTTGTGGTGATAAAAGACACTTCAAGCTGATAAGAGCCACATGCTTTGCTACTGCAAGTCTCTATTTTGGTAAAATTACTCTGTTAGATTAGGCCTGATGGGAGGAAGGGGCGTTATCTTACTTGTGATCAGATCTTGAACATGCTGAATCTCCATGTGCTTTGTGTATCCACCCTTCCCAGTTATTAATGAAGTGTGGCAAGAACAAACAATTGCTCGCCTGCTGCAGCTGGTCGACCTCCCTCTCCTGGAGTCTCTGCTTGAGCACCAGGAGATCAGACCTCAGCCTCCACAGCCCAGGAAGGCAGCTGGATACGTCATCACGAGTAACTACCTGGACAGAGAGATTCTCAAGGCTTTCAGTGACTCACAGTAAGTATTCACTGCTCTCCTTTGCACCCCTAAAAACTTTCTGCTTTCAGGGGAATGTAAAGCACCGTTTGTCTTTGGGGGAGAAATGGCATAGTCTCAGTCCTGCAGAAAGGATTTGAGTAGGCACGTTCTTTCCCTGTTGAACTTGACTGGAATAACTGGAAAATAACAATTGCTTAGTGAGAAATTCTGCTGAACACTGGGATGGTTTTTGAATGCCTTGACAGTTGTTGATGGTATTCAGAGGAGAAATTCCTTGCTGAATTGAGGGAAGAATAGAGGTTTTGTAATCATCATGCAAGTTGTTCCTAGAGACATAACTTCTGAGGAACCAGTTTAGTTCCTCCTACTGTGTTAAAAGAGCTAAGAAAGATGAGATTGACACTGTGCATAGAGTTAAAAACATTCTCTGAAAAACTTGTACCAGTCTGAATTAGATCAAGGTTCATGTTTCTGTTTATCTAGCAATAATTGTGTCCTTATCTAACCGTAGAGGACATGATTGACTTTGTGTTTTACTGCTTGTGACTGTTTACTTGTGGGTTACTAATTTTTCATCTTGATTAAATGCATAACAAAGAGGCTTATGACTGTGATCTACCTGAGTGTGTCAGGTGAAGTGTCTTGTGTGTGTGAATTTATGGTGGGTTTAAGTGCCTACACAGGCGGTTTTCACTGTGATGGAAGAACCAGTCTACCTCCTTTCTGTGGAAAGCACTGCAGCCAGCTCTGAAGGGCATCTACAATTAAAACTGCAAACCTAAACCCCTCTGTCTTCCAGGACAGACGAGTGGCTCTCGGCAGCAATCGATTGCTTGGAATATCTTCCCGATCATATGGTGGTAGATATTAGCAGGAACCTGCCTGATCAGCCAGACAAAGCAGATGCCTGGAAACTGCTGCTGTTCGACAACATTGGTAGATACTACAGCCAAAGAAAGGAGCCACTGTTAAGCCATGCATCTGAAATTCATTTAGGAATCGCAGAACTCTTAGGTGAGTAAAATAGGGCTGCGTTCAAATGCTTATGTGAGAGATGTACTGAGAAAATGAGTATTTACCTCATGAGCAAAGATTAAAGGCTGACTTCTGTGAGGATTTTTTTTTGTTGTTTTGTTTTTGTTTGTTTGGGGTTTTTTTTCCCAATTTCTAGCCATAAAGACTGTTCTTTGACATTTTGGTTCTGACTGTATATAGTTCTGTAATCGTTGTTCAGGTCTACATAGAATGGCTGTGAAACCAGACTGGTATAATTTGGTACTAGCTGGTATCCATGGAAGTTAGATATCCATAGGAAATGGAATGTAAATATAGCCTAATAGCTCTTGCAGCCTCAATACTTACTAAACTGAAAGCTGTGTGGATGCTTTGTACCCCATTCACAACTTCTCCTTTTTTACCCATAAATGTTTCTTAAATTTTATTTAGACAGCATTTCAGAAAGCTTTTGGTGTTTTAGTTCTCAATTAATGTCTCATCTCTGATCTCCTTATTTTTCATAGTTCTCTGCCTTGGTTATTCTTCTTGTTCCATGTTCATTGGAATACTTTGCATTTATATCCCATTCTTATTCTCTACATGATAAAGGATATTAGTACAACCTACTTCATTTAAACAATTCACACATCTAAAATGGCTTTTCTGCATAGTAAAGCAAATTAAAACTTAACAAAGTTCCACAAAGTGATTTGCCATTAATTCATCAAACTAACCCATGTATCTAGGATATATTCCTCAGGTTTTGAGATATCTTTATTAGCACAAGTAGAGGCCATTCATTTTTTTCTAATAGAACCATTTTCCTTTTTCAGTATTTCACATCCCATTTAAGATGGCTGAACTGTAATTGAACTTAATTACAAGGGAGCTTAAATACCAGGCTGAACACCTGAGTGTGGGATGTTGTCAGAGAGTCTGCAAGCAACTCTCATCAACCTGGGAGAAGGTTTTGTGGGAATGAATTGCTGTGTTTGGCCCGTTCTGTTTAGAGAGATGGGCATCTCTTCAGTGGCTAATTTAGGTGTTTTATGGTAACATTTATTTAAATGAATATGACAGTGTATACCTTTCTCTCTCCCCAGTGAATGGGAAAATGGAGCAATCTTTAGAAGCTGTTCAACTCTATTTAAAACTCCTAGACAGCCAAGTCAGGGAGGAGTTCAGGAGACTGCTGTACTTCATGGCTGTTGCAGCACATCATTCTGAGCTCAAGCTGCAGAAGGAGGTAAGTGTGCATTCTTAACAGTTGCTTTACTCTTACTGAAATCCAGAAGTCCCAGGTGCTGGTCAGAGAAAACCTTTGTAGCTTAAATTTGTGACTACAGGAAAAACAATGACTCAGAAGAACAACGGTGATGCCCTTGCTAATGGGGGAGACTAACTCTCCTCTTTTGGTCATTGTTTCACTTTGTTCTTTAGAGTGACAACAGGATGGTTGTGAAAAGAACGTTCTCTAAAGCTATCATCAACAATAAAAACTTATCCAGAGGGAAAACTGACCTCCTAATCTTGTTCCTTGTGGACAACCAAAGAGATGTGTTAAAGGTAAGAGCTAGAAATTGGCCAGGTTTTGGTTATCTGGTATGCTCATGGAAAACTGCCTTCTCTAAGCATTGTCCTCTCTTTCTGTTCAAGATCCCAGGGGCACTGCACAAAATGGTCAGCAATAAACTGCTGGCTCTGCAGAAAGGCCAGGATCCCAGTAACATAACAGGTAACACCTCACACTGAGCTTTTTCATCTTGTTGTGTCCCCATATGAGAAGTGGGTGATGCAAACAGCCTCGCTGTAACAATGACTGATGTGATCTAAAGGAGGGTGGGTCTGTAGGATCCCGAGGTGGGGTGGAGTGTGGTGATAATCCTCTGAACGTCTCACGTTTCCTTTCAGGTTATACCTTTTGCCAGAAACTTGATGAAAGAGAGTATCGCTCCAACGCAGAGAAGACCACAAAAGATGAGCTATTATCTCTGCTGAAAGCTATTGATGAAGATTCAAAGCTCTCTGACAAAGAGAGAAAGAGGCTGCTAGGTCAGTTTCATAGCAGTAATCCAAGTATTTTTATGCAGTATTTTGGAGACAGAGTTACTAATATGTATGTGTGAGACTTTAAATATTGATTACTTTGTATACCCCAGCATTGAAAACACTAATATATTTGTAAATCTTTTATATTCATGTATCTGCCTAATAAAATTATTTTGTGGAAATGGATGGAAATTATGCAATTATTACCAAATCAAATAGCACCTGAATTTAGCCTGTATTTATAATTTAGCTTTTCTCATTCATAATTGTTATATGGCCAAAATAATCCTTACTTTTCCTCCCCACAAGCTGAATATGTTGACTCCCTCTGTTCAAGTATCTAAGTCACCGAGTTGGAAGACACCAGAGATCTCTTCCCTCTTTTGCCCCAGCACTGAATTTTTTGCTAAATGCTTTTTTTTTTTTTTTTTCCTGATTTGCCTTGGATTATGTGACTGTCACATAGCATTGATCTTTGACTTGCTGTCTGCTTGGAGAGAGCTGAAAAACATGTTCTACTTGATATTGCACAGCTTTTCTTCAGGCTTGCCAGCTCACTAACCTATCTATGTGTGTGACAAATTACTGTGCTCTTTTAAGCTCAAATTAAACCATACTAAGGAATTGGCTCTCCTGGGATGGTAAAGTCAGTCTGGATTTTTTAGTCTGGCTTTGGTTGCCACAGGATGTAATGTTTGTGGCTGGTTATCTTCATCCCTGCAGTGTTTACTCTGTCTGTAACTTACTGATGGCACCAGCTGTAATTAGAAAAGTGCTGAAGCGAATGGAGGGCCTTTGGCTTTTCTTGTGGCATTTCTTATCCATGTCTGGTCCACAGTGGAAAGCCCAAGCTTTGCAACACAGGCAACTACAAGCACATATATGTATATATATAGAGAGAGCATACTTAGAGATCTAATTTTGACTCTTATGGAGTTATCTTTGGAATGATATCACCAAAACTTCATTGTGGCTGCTGTTGAAAAAAAACCAACCAAAAATTGTTCCATTTAAAGTGTTGGGCTCTGTTCTTTTATTTAGGAACAAAAACTAATTTAATTATGATAACAAAGTAGTAATAACTGTTACAGTCACATGTGGTGAGCTGTTCTTAAAAAACAGTCCTGTCTCAGACTCTCCTGTCTCACTAACTAATGCTTCAGTCATTAGGGGTGTCTGCTGCCAGGGACTAGTGTTTCTCTGAAATGGAGCTGAAGGACTTGGTGTGCCACAGGACAATGTTTTACTGTGCTGTGATGGGGGATGGAAGATAAACATGTGAAAAGCTTCTTCTAGTTAATTAGAAAGGACTTCTAAAAATAATCAGTTCCTGAAAACTAGTAGGGAAGTATAAACCTTTATAATACTTATATTTTATAGTTTTTAGTTTTAACTGAAATGGTTTTTTTTATAAATGCACGTCCTCAGAAAAAATTTGTTTCACTCATACTTTAAACTGTGGGGGTGGAAATCCTAAATTAGTGATGGTGTTGGATTGGTTTGCTCTTCAGCAGAAGTATTTTCCCTTTCTAACCTCCTGCCTGCTGTACCATCACGGTTAAGAGGATGAGATTCCCGTCTTGGAAATGAGCTGCTGCCTGTGGGTATTGCCTGCTGCAGTGAGAGTCCCGAATTACAGATTCCCCTGCCCTGTGAGTCCCTTGGCTCTGGTGCCAAGTTTGCGTTGGGGCTGCAGAAGAGCAGCCTGGAGGGGGGAACGGGCCAGGGGCACTCAAAGGTGGGCACGGTCCTTTCTCTCCATGGGGCGGGCTGGCTCCTCTAAGAGTACCTCAGATTCCTGTCTCTCACTCCGTGCCCTGTCTAAGGACAGCAAGGACAAGCCAGGGCTGCTTTCCCTGCTTGCTGGGGGGGTTAATCTGAAGCAGCGTTCTGTGACGGGGCAGCCCCCGATCTCTCCCTCGCTGTGCGAGCCTGGGCGCGGGCTGTGGGGGCCCTGGTTGGGGTCGGCACAGGCGGACCCGCGCTGCCCCAGAGCCGCGGGCGCCCTGAGGGCCGTTCGAGCCCCTCGGTGCCGGGGCCAGCGGCGCCTCACGCCGCGGGGAGAGCCCGGTGCCGGCGCGGGGGGCGGTGGGGCTCTCGCCCCGCCCCGGA
>VXAC01004358.1:246006-279957 GCA_013399225.1 Rhipidura dahli
CCGGGCCCGGCCGGGCAGCGCTGCGCCGGGGCGGCTCAGTACCACATCCCCCCCGGGTTCGGCCCAGGAACCCACTGTCCCCCGGGCTCGTTTTCCGCCTTGGCCCATTGTTGAACCCCGAAGCTCCCGGGCCTTGCGAAGGGGTGGCAAGGAAAGCGTGGCCGGCGTGAGGCTGGAGCGGCGGCGCTGCTGCCGGGCCGGTGGGGATGGGGATGGTGCCCTGGGGACTCCCCGTGGTGGCGGACCTGGGAGGGCCTCACACAGAACAGGCGGCGGAGGGGAAACGGTGGAATTTCACAGCATCCCTTTTAATTTGGAAAAGGGACGGGACAGGCTGCAGCTTGCCTGCTAGTGGATTACAAGGGAAAGGAGGTGGTGATGTGGCAGGTGAGCAGAGGGAAGAGGAGAGTTCAGCGTTGGAGCGGAGCCTTAGGAAGGGCAGCCTGGTGTGTTGGGGCCGGAGGTCAGGGGAGCTGTCAGGTGCTGTCTCGTACAGTGGGACAGAGCTGGGAGTGAGGAGCAGCTGCTTCAACCTCGTGTGTGCTCCAGGGAAGCACAGTAAAGTTTATTTAGTGATGCTGGTGCACATCACTTGATTGGAGGACCTTTAATGAAAAGAAGCCGTGGAAAATATTTTGTTTCAATTTAATTTGTTGCATTTTTCTCTTGCATTTCTGTTCTCATTAAAAATAAATGCAAGGAAAGTGCCAAGAAGTAGACTTTGCTTCTGTTAAGTCAGAATTGTTTCTGTGAAAGAGGAGATGATGATCATGCTTCTGGAAGAGGTATTGTCAAGCTTTTTTACCCAGTGGAAAGAGGATATGTTCTAGATGTGTTCTGGCGAATAACAGCAGTAATCCATCAGAAAAGAGCAGACTATTGCAAACTAAACAACGAAACCAACAAGTGTGCCTGTTTACCTCATCTGCTGAACAGTCATTTGGTAGAATGGCCCAGGAGTTCTAATACCTGCCCTCTATAGCTGGAATAGGACTTTTTAAAAACAATTAGTAATGCACTGAAACTTGGGCTGGGTTTGCGACTGTAGCTCTTGAGCTGCCATTTTATGGAAAGCAGCACTTTAGGGTGTAGTCTGCGTTGTAGGAATGATGGCCTGCTGGGCAGAGCTGGGGGTAGCAATCATCAGGCTGGTAATCTGTCTCCATCATTTATCTTCTGTGGGTCCTCGAGCAACTTAACTCAAGGCTCAGTTTTCCCTCTGGAAGTGAGGTATATTATATTTCTCTGCTTTTCTTAGGGTAGTGAGGATAAAGTGCAGTGAGAGACTGTAAGGAAGTAGAAAGTGTGTGCATTAAAACCTTGAGTGGGGCTTGGTTGAGTCATCTTTGTGGTTCAGATTTGACTTCAGAAGGATGCTTTGTGGAAGAGAATGGATAGGAAGATCGACCATCTAGTCTGGAATGAATGTGGAAGCCTTTATGGTAATGCTTTTATCCTATCTAAATTCAACAACAGGTTTATCTCTCTGTCTTTAACCAGTCTTACTGTATATTTTATATTGCAATGGTTGCTGTGCTCTTCTCTGTGAACAGCCCCTTTATTAAGAGAGCTCCTCATCCTCTTGCTGGTGGAGTGTTTACAGTAACAGGCCTTTTGTCTGCCAGACAGGAGATCCACTTCTCCTGGAGCATGTCCCACTTGCCTGCTGGTTGGGATGGCTGCTGTTACAGCCAGCTGGAGGCTCTCTGCCGTGGTTCGGGGGGTGGCAATGTGACTGCAGCTGTGACAGGCTGACACTTCTTTGTCCCAGCATGGGAACGGGGAGATGACCAAGCGTCTGGAGCAGAGACACCGGGGATTCTGTTCCATCTAGAGATGGAATGAGTCTCACAGTGCCTGTACTGGTGCCTGTGTGCCAACGGTGTTTTCCTGTGTCATTTATCCCAAGCTTTTCGTGCTGTTTTCTCTTCTAAAATAGAAATGACACAGTGCTGTGGGCAAGTGTTGCATGCTGTTGTCTCTCATGCATTGAGCAAGATGATGATCCTGAGTCATTGCTGTAGAGCAGAACTGTTCCTTATATGCCCTGAGCTTTCCAGCTGTCCTGTGGCATCACACTGTGCAGTCAATTTAAGCACTGATGGAGCAGGGTTAGTTATTGCAGCTGTTCTATGAAAATAAATCTCACTGCTGCATTTTATGTTTCTACACTGTTGCATCCCCTTCAGAATAGTTTTTGATGCTGTATTTTCTCTTAGTAGCTGTGAGGTGCCTCTGGAGAGTGGATCTCTTGCTGAGAGCTTGGTTTCTTTCAAAATTCGAAAGTGGGGATGGTGGGATGCTAGGGGAAAGAGGAAGTCATTGTTTTTGCAGGAACTCTCTTTTATTTTGAAAGTCAGACTCTTCCCAACTCCCAGTTCACAGAACATCTAGGTTATTTAATTTAGAGACATCATATGCTCTCAAATAGATTTCTTTAAAATTAAAGCCTGAACAGCCGCTTCCTGCATGATAGGCTTCAATGGTGGATGTAGAAATTACATGCTTTATAGGGAAATCTGAGAATGAGATAAGTGAAGATAAGGAACAGCGAGACTTGGTTTTCTGCTGGTAATTTTTTCATTGTAACTTTGGGTACCATGCAGGTATCTGCAGTGTGATATAAATATCCTTTAATGTGTAATGTCTAATAAACCAATATTTTAAATACTATAAATGTTCTTTACAGTCTTAATTAAAAAACCCAAACAACTGTCATATTTTATGCATAAATCAGGACTACTGAATGTAATGAAAAAATAGGAATAGAATTTTATATTAATTTTTCTCTTGTTCTTGTCCTGCTTCTGAATGCTTTTGGATTGCTCAGAGTGACATTTTTAAGCTGTGAGCAGTTGGGGCAGGAGTATGTTATGTTCAGGAAGATTTATTGCTGTGTAGTGAGGAAACATCATCTGATTTGGCATAATCTTTTGTAAAAAGTGTTTGTAATACTGTTCTGGAGGTGTTCATCATCATTCTCTTAAAAGCAATGCTAGGAAAGACAACAATGTCTCTTTCTCCCATCTGTATTATTATGGCAAGGGAACAGTTTCAGATTTTTGAGAACTGACTAGGACTGCAGATTAAATAAATGGTAGCTGTGTTGAAAGCATCCCATTTTGTGGAAGATGGGAAGTGAGTCACTGAGTACAGGTCCCCTGCCATTATGGGGATGACATAATAAAATTCCTCATAAGAATTCTTTCATTCTTAATTTTTTTTCTTAATCAAGAGGACTCCTGGTGATGCTTACCCACTCAGGCATGTCAGAAAATGCTTATTCATATTTTTTTCTTTTTTTAAAGAACCAACTGAAAATGTCTCAGAATCCTGACAAGCTACATTCAAGTGAAGAAAAGTTGAGTGGTTTGGAGGATGATCAGGAGGAGAACTTGGACAACTCAGATCAGTCTGTCCGAAAAAGAATACGACAGAGTGCTCCAGGGTCACACAGAAATGAAACACCAAAGTGTAAGCAAACCTTCTTTATGAAATACAATAAAAAGGTAGTAAACTCTGTAATTGTTGCAGGAGGCAATCCTAGTGTTTTATAGCATTCTGTGGAAGTTTGACTGTCTTGCAATTAAGTACAATGTGACTGTTGATGATGTGCCTTGAAACTGTAACACTTTTATTCCCATTTTCTTTTCCTTTTCCTAATTGTACACACAATGTGTACATTTTGTTAATTGCACACAATGACCACGTTGCTCTGAGTTACATATATCCTAAATATCCTGGTGTGTCTGTGCTCTTGGAAGGGATAAACACTACCCCAGTGTGTTCCAGCTAAACTGTCTCTGCTGTTTGCCTTATCAGCTGAACCTTCTGGGTTGCTGCAGCCCCTGTTCCTACTGCAGGGCAAGGAAGGCTGTTATCAGCAAAGGGATGTCCTGTCAGCCCCCTCACAATATAGAATGAAAGTTGTAAATTTAGTCCTAATACTACTTCCAGTGTCAAGCAGGACTGCATATTTTTCCTAAGGCATATTTTTCTTTGTCATTCTACTTTTAACATGAGGGTCTGGATGCAATATGGGACCAAATATTTCTGGCAAATCTGTAGATAAAACCAAGGAGAAATTTTCTGGCTCTGGGGATGCAATTCAAAGAAGAAGTGCTCAGAGTTCTAAATTTCTGTAGGGAGTGGCTCAGCAGTAACATTTTGTTTGTTGCATTCTTTTTCTGTTTTAATTGTGTTCATGATGACTTGAGGTTTAGGGTTGCGTTTAGTGTCATGTTACACTCCCCATATTAGAGGAGATTTTCTGAGGGAGTTTCTGTTCCTATGCCATGCTGGTTGCCTGGTAGGAAATGGAGGGTATGTCTGGAGAGAGGCTCTGAACACATGGAAGTAAAAAGCATGGCACAGTCTAGCACTGCACTGTACCACAAAGAAGTGGTTTGGTCTCAAGCTCTTCCCTTGTGTAAGGGAGCAGGTATGAGAATGAAGGAATGTGATTTGAGAGCAGTCTTTGGTCAATGAAAGAGCCTTAGCTCTTAGTGCACCCACTGCTGGAGTGTAGTCATTTGGCACCCAGACAAGAGCACTGTGGACTTTGCTGTCTGCTGGTTCTTCTTAGAATATCAGTCCTTACTGTGTTCCCAGAGTCACTGTGGAAGGTTAAGCTCCAAGCAGAAGGAAATAAAGATCTAGGAGGGCTGCATAAAAAGAGCAAGATATTAATGAAAAATTAGCTCAGTGGAACCAAACTGTGTGAACTCAGAAGAGCTCTTGCATGGCAGACAAGTGAGGGACACTTACTTTTGAAAGACCTTTTCTATGTAATTACTTAAGTCCAATCAACATGGATTATCAAATGGGATGGTCATAATAGTTTGCCTGAAATTTTGGGATTAGTATGTTGCTCCTGTGCCTGGACTGTAGCTGAAGTGAATGAACTACAGAATGGCACCAACCCTAGCACTAACCCAGGGCCCAGTTTGAGGCTGCTGGCCCATCCTGGTCAGTCCCAAATGCCTGCCAGGGGAAGAGGTCTCAGGCATTGGTGCTGGCACTTGATGTCGTCTGTTGCTTGGGTGATGGCCTCTGGGGGGAGGGGGAAGTGTTTGGAGGAGTGCCAGTTGCATTGGAAGTAGTGAGAATAATTAGCTACTGGTGTGCTGCTGCTGCTTAACAGTGATGGTGGTTGTTTGTTGACTGCTTTAATGATGAAATCACTTCCTTGAAAAATGTAAAAGTGAAATGGCAATATCTGCACAATACTTGTGGAAATGCCACTATTTGTAATTATTTCTTCTTACAGTGTGGAGAAAGATGCCAAGATGCTATTAAGCCACCCTAAAGAAGTACTGGTTTGAGTGGGGGTTTTGTTTGGAAATGGTTTTTAAAAGAGCTTGATAGAAGCAATTGACACACTGAGCCCAGAATATCAATTGGGATCCATTCCTTTGCTTTTTGAAATACTGCAAACCTGTGTCATCCATCAGATCGGAAAGGAAGGGAAAGAAAGGAGAAAAATCTTCAGCTGATGCTGTCATTTGACCCTCTGGACTGTAAATAAGATGGAAGGGATCCAAAAGACTCTTTCTGTAGGCTTTTGTTGAGACCTGTCTGACAGTGTAATTGATGTTGCAGCCAGTCCCTCTCGGCCTGTGTCAATAGAAGAGCTCATGGAGACAGCAAAGGGAGTCACCAACATGGCTCTGGCACACGAAATTGTGGTGAATGGAGACTTCCAGATAAAACCAGCTGAATTGCCAGAACACAGGTAAGGTTGTTACAAAATAGATACCTGAATAAAATTGTGTTTGTAGAACTGCTGAGCAGCTCTGGGGGATCAGGTAAAGGCTCTGGCTGGTGTCTTGTCTGGCAGTGCCTGGGAGGAGGTAGGGAAGAAGGTAAGAAGAAGGTGGTAATTGTGCAGTTCTGCTTCCCCAGATATGCGTGTGTGTGAAAGGTGAACCTCTTGGATTAATTGGACATGTGTGGTGCAAATCCCAGAGTGCTGTGGTTTCTGTTGTGTCCCCTTGTCCCAGGACTCTGGGGCTGCAGTCTTCCAAGTATCCCAGTCTGGCTGCAGATGTGGGTAGTGCTTTTAGCAATTTTTAAGCTTTCACTGCCTGTGGGAGTGAGATGAAACTGATCATTTTAGCTTTTCTTGTCTGTTTCTTCAGGGATATTTTGGGAAGAGATTCCTGTGTTTTATTAAATTAGTCCTTGCTTCTTTTAAGTTTGAAACCTTTCCTTCTCTGTGTGAGTCTGCAGTAACTGTGTACCCTGCTGATGAGGGGAGAGAGAGAACAGAGGAAGCTTCATCTACTGTTCCTCTCTCTCACTCAGAGTGAGGTGTGGCTGACAGCCTCCTGGCTTGATTTAGGAAAGGGAGTGCATGTTTCATGGAAGGAACTTGGTCCCCATTGGGCCTGTGTTGTCTGTGGGTATCCATTTGTGAGACACCCCAGAGCACACTGCCTTGATGGGTGCTGCAGGAGAGAATGCTGCAGGTGACTCTTGGGAGACTGGCATTGTTGTGCTCTATGGAAATTGGTCATGCTGGGACAAAAAGGAAGTGACAGTGATTCCCCTTAGTATTAATAGTGACAGGATCTTGCTTGAAACTAGAATTGTTCCTGACTGCAAAGGCAGGGAACTTGGATTCTATGTGGGGATTTTTCTTTATGTCTCAAGGTTAGAGTCCCTTGCAGCTCGAATATACTTGAAGCGGGGGGAGGAAAAGGCAGCTGCAGTGGCTGTAGCTGTGGTTGTAGGCACTCAGTAGAGCCTGTATTGGCTGCTCTTGGAGAGCCGCAGGGCAGGAGTGCCTGCAGGCACTGCCTGAGCCTCAGCTGCACTTGAGTCAGAGCCTTGGGAAGCTGGTGTTTGCTGTGGGATTCTGTGTGCACCTGGCTACCTGGGACTGTTTTGCTTCTCTGGTGTTGAAGTTACAGCTGGTGTGAACAGGAGCCTGCTGCTGAAGAGCAGGAACTGTCAGCATTTTGAATTAGGAATTGGTACCAAAGCAGTGGAATTCATTTATTTTTTTATACAAACTGATCTGGGCCCTTATCTCAGAGTAGGTGCAATGCTTATGCAGTGAAACAGTGAAGATTTTGTGTCAGGGAAGTTACTTAATTTCTGTTAGGTTTACTAATGACTTTTATATAGGAAAATTGATTTTACCTGGTGGGGCCTTTAAAAGGAACATGAATACTGGTCTTTTGAAGACAAACTAATTTCTGTGATTTTTGTTTTCTTTCACTCGCTTAGATGTAGTATGTGATAAATATTTGAAGGTTTTTAATTTGCAGCCACTTTTGCCTGTGTGTAACCCTTTATTAGGACATAAGCCATTCCAAATCCCGTGTCCAGTTTTTCTTGCTTTTCTGAGTAACTTAAAATGACAGATCTCTGTTAATCCTCAATTTAGTTATTATTACATTGTATTCATATTATTATATGCTGTGCTTCAGTGGGGAGCTGCAGGTTAAGCAGCTAAGGTGGTGCAGAGACAAGTATCCTTCTTTTTAACATGTTTATTCACAGCTTAGAGAAGAAAGTCAGAGATATTGTGCATAAAGCTTTCTGGGATTGTCTGGAAGCTCAGCTAAAGGAAGACCCCCCGACATATGATCATGCAATTAAGCTACTGGGAGAAATTAAAGAGGTAAGATGATATGATATGATATGATATGATATGATATGATATGATATGATATGATATGAAGGGAAATTATTGAATTTGAGTAGCTGAATGAGAAAAAGTGGTTGGAGTTTGGCTTTTCATAAAAAATCCTCTTGTTCTTTTTCATTACTGTATCCACTGTCTGTGAACATACATAAGCTGTGTAATTCTAGAGGAGAAATTTGAGTGTAAAACCAAATGGAAAACCATGTAAGGTGATAAAAGGTAAACAGTACTAGTTCCCCAATTCCAAGCTTCCTTCATGTTATGGCACTGATACTAGTTCTGGAAACTGTGAGATGCTGCAACTCTGGGTTGATAAAACCAAGCACAACAGTCTGAAGTATAATCTGTGCCACAGAGAATTTACCACTTAGTAATTTCAGTATCACACAGCATGAGGTGAAACATTTGGAGTTGGTGAGTGGATGGTTAAAAAAACAAAGAAAAATTTAACAATTTAGTTGTTTAGATAAGAATCTGGCCCATCCCTGGTGGTGTCCAAGGCCAGGTTGGATGGGGCATTAAGCAGACTGGTTTAGTGGGAGGTGACCCTGCCCGTGGCAGGGGGTTTGAACTAGGTGATCTTTAAAGTCTCTTTTGATCCAAACCTTTCTACGATTCTGTAATTCTATAAGAAATGCTTCAGTAACTGTTTTGATCCTTGTAGTCTTTGACATGTAGAACTAATGCACTGTTAAAAACTTTCCATTTCAGAGTCTTCTATCTTTCTTGTTGCCTGGTCACACTAGACTGAGAAGCCAGATTACAGAAGTTCTTGACCTGGATTTGATCAAACAGGAGGCAGAGAATGGGGCCCTTGACATTTCTAAGTTGGTCAGATTTGTTATTGGGATGATGGGGACTCTCTGTGCTCCTGCTCGAGATGAAGACATTAAGAAACTGAAAGATATTAATGAAATAGTTCCTCTTTTCAGGTACTGAAATGTGTTTATTAGTCATGTTCAGAGTCAAATAATTTTGGGGGGTGGAGAGGGGGGAAACCTGCAATTCCTAGAAAAAGAAGAGTGATAAGGAAAAGGATATAGCTGTGGGTGTGAAGGGGAGAGATGCACCAGGAGTCATTAACAAGGACCATCTCTGATCTGGTGAGTTGGATTATTTGTCTGGCTCCTGCATGTCACTGAAGGACATTTGCTTAAATGTCAAATGGAAATAAGCCTTAAGGTAGCAGATGCATAGTCAATTGGTATCAGAATTGAATGTCAACAGCAGAAGGTGAAAAAAAGCACACAGGAGCATAGGGAAAAAGTATTACTGGTTTTCAACCAATTTCTCCTTTCCTCCCAGTTTGAGCTCTCTTTACTCCACTCCCTGTATAATTCCCTGTCTGTTCTAAAGGGAGTGTGTGTTCCACATCTGGGAGCATCCAGGCTTCTGCTTTGTCACCATGTTCTCAGTGGAACAGCTCAAGGTCTCAATAGCTGTGAGAAGCTTCATTAACCTTGCTGTTTTCTAATTTGAAGAACTTCCAGGAGTTCAGGATTGGCAGAAATATTGCCAACAGGAATTCAGTTGCTTTGAAATTGGGGTGTTTTTCTTTGGTGTTTTTTTGTTTTTTCTTTTTTACCCGTTGGGTCTGATTATCCACTTCCCACTGAGGTTGGCTTTCCAGGCTGCCAACAGACATGGCACACAAGCTTGGAAACCCAGATGTCTTCTCATACACAATATTGCACATCCTGGGAGATAAAATCTATGGAGCTAGAGAAGTTAATTCCATGGAGGCTTTTTTTACAGGAGAGAAAGATTTATTTCCTACTTGGAAGAAGGCACATGCATGCATGTACATGCTTGCTCCAGCTTTCACTGTCTCATGCCCTGAAGTTGTTAAGCTGTTACTGTTTCCCATGCATGTTTTTGCTCTTTCCTTAGACAATCTGTAATAAATCTTGTAAATAGCACCTCTGAAACATCTGCAGCCTTGAATAACTTTTTCTGTTTGTTTGTTTAGAGCAATTTTCTCTGTATTAGACCTAATGAAAATGGATATGGCAAACTTCGCTGTCAGTAGTATTAGGCCAAAATTAATGCAGCAGTCTGCTGAATATGAAAGAAAGAAGTTTCAGGAGTTTCTTGAGAAACAGCCAAGTATGACTTTGTTCCTTTCTTTCTTCCCCTCTGATCTCCCAGTAAATTGCGTGTCTTTGCTTGTAGATCATGAAAAGAACTCAGATATTTTTATAAGTTCTAGAATTCATATGGTAAATGACAGCTTGTGCCCCAAAACTGTAGTTAGAAAAAATCTGCCAGAACAATAGTTCTGCCCTTGGTACATTCAGTTTAATTTCAATGCAGTGTAGGGCATGATTACCCAGCACCATCTCACCTCTGATTTCCTGTAACTTTGTGGTTTTGTTTTAGATGTTCTGCTTGATGCAATAAATGAAATGCATGTCATACCTGATATTATGGGCATAGTAACTAATGGGATTGTTTGGAAATTACTGGTGGAAAAACCTAACTTTGAAAAGGAATTTTCTTCACAAGATTTTTTCCCCTGCTTTTCCAGATTCTTTAGACCTTGTCACCAAGTGGTTGCAAGAAGCAGCAGATGATCTTGCAAAGCTGGGACATGAAATGTTGCCTCCCCACTGTAGTGATGGTGCCACTGGTGGAGCTTCCACCTTGTGCTTCACTGCTGTACAAAATCAGGCCTATCTGAAGCTCCTGAAGTGGGATCATGTGAACAGGCCTTTTCCAGAAGTAGGTATTTAACAGAAATACTGGTTTTGTGCTTGTTCTGCTCTTCTGTTCCCAGGACACAGCAAAAGCTGGTGGGACTTGTAGCCTTGCAATACATACAATGCTAAACCACTGATCTCTGACTGGGAGATGTGGCAGCTCTAATAGGCACTTGTCTTTCAGTGCTGAAACCTGTTTAGCTGGAAAAGAGGACTCAGTGCTTCTCACTGTGCTCCTGGCCTGCTGTTCCCTGTGCCTTTGTCTTGCCTTTGCTGCTGCATCCCAGTGTCCCTTCCCAGCCTGGCAAACTGACTGGGTTCTGTGCTGGCTTCCTCCCTCCTGGCAGACAGTGCTCATGGACCAGACACGCTTCCTGGAGATCCAGCTGGAGCTGGAGCAGCTTCTCTTGGTGGGGACGGTGCTGCTGGTCACGTTCAGTGCAGCAGGCCCAGCGCTCGTCGATGTGCCCGGATTCGCGGAGCAAATCAAAACCATTGTCAAGGTGCTGCTGACAGGAATGCATCTCCCGTGAGTATGGCACAGCCCTGCTCACAGGGCAGGTGTAGCTCTGTTCTCACACTGGGAAAGGATCAGTTTAAGCCTCTTTCTGGCTGGCGGCTGCAGGAAGTGTAGAGGAGGTGATGAGGGCTTTTTCTATGAGCCTGAGCTGACAGTTTTTCTTCAGCTTACTCACACAGAGCTGTCTTTTCTTTCTCTGTTCTTTCATGATTTGGACACACTGCTTTTTTCAGAGTGTTTTTCATGGTGCCAGGCTGGCACAGGAGAGTGCCAGCAGCTGCCCCTGCTTGGAGTTTGGGTCAGGCTCCCCAGGAACCTGAGTGTGGCACAGTGAGCTGCCTGCAGATTCAGAGTGACTCGTCTGCACCTACAGGTTCTGCTTTAGTCAGAGCTGTCCTCAGGCATAAAGTCAGCTCTCATGTGTATGGATTGTTCAGGCTGGAAGTCTTGAATGCTCTCCTACTTCCTTGCTTTAGATCTCAGCTTTATTTTTCATGTATATATAATTGCATTATTCTTAATAATTGGCTTTATTTGCATTATGCTTTTTCCATTATATTTGATAAATAAGGCAACTCTAATCAAATGGTTTCTTTTTAAAAAGTGGGAAAAAAGTGAGTACCTGATACAGTTACACTGTACCTCATGTTTTCTAGCTCCTTTAACCTGAAGGAATCCCTGGCCACCGTGGGTGAGAAGGTGTGTGCTGAAGTGAACAGCTGCCTTTCCCAGCATGGCTTTACCCCATTTTCAGCTGAGAGAGAGGCTGTGCTGAAGGGACAGATCCAGGCAGTGGCCAGCCCGGATAACTCCATCTGCAAGCTCATAGGTAGGTCTGGCAGCGTGCTCTGCTCCGCCTGTTTGTGGAACTGGGGATGGGGGTGTGCAGGGCTTCTCTTTCCATGTTTTTTCCGTGTTGTTTCCATTTTGTTTCTGTGTTGGCTTTCCAACTTGCTGACCACCTTCAGGCTTGTTGCATTTCACATGAGGTTACACTGTTTCTAATTCACTGTCTCGTTTGAAACCAAACCACACCCATTTTTTCCAGATTCCCGAATTCAAAAGTTTCTGGAGAATTATCTTGCATCCAGTCTCCAAAAATCATTGCCTGCCATTCCTGGAGGATTAAGCCCTATTCAGAGGGAGCTGGAGGAGATTGCTGCCAAGTATATTCGTCTTGTCAACTACAACAAAATGGTCTTCAGCCCTTACTATGATGCAGTCCTTGGCAAAATATTGACTAAGGAAGAATCCCAAATTGTAGGGAAGTCAGAAGAATCATAAAACCAGTGTGTGTGCTACCAATACAGTATTGTCAGCTATTAAATAAAAATTGTACCAATATTTGTCTAGGAAAACAGCTTTCCGTGTAAATACTGGTTCCTTTTAACCCACAAGTGGTGACTGATGAGGGAAATCCATGAGATGCAAAAAGGATTCTGAGCTAAAAGATGACAGATGCATTTCTAATATAATTATGCAACCTGGGGGGATATCATGGTAGTTTTCTGACTGCAATTTTTAGATTTTTGAGCTGATGATAGGTAGGGCAAGTTTAAGAACCAAACTTTGTATTTTAAGTGGCTCATTTTAGGGCATTTAACTCTTAATTTACAGTGAATTTAGTTTAATTTATCCAGAGCTGATTAGCAATGGTTCTTCCCAGAAGGGGTGATTTGGTTTTCAAAAAAAATCTTACTTGAAAGATTTTTCAAGTAAATATGCTAAATAAAGCCAAATTTCTAGAGAAGAAGAACTTTGACAGACAAAACACCAAGCCAAACAGCACTTTACTGTAACATTATGGTTAGTATGGTAGGCTTACTACTTTTTTCTGCATTTTACTGCATTTTTAATAGCATTTTTTTGCTGTTTACCTGCAGATGTTACAAAACATAATATATTTTTGTAGCAAATTTTCTGGTTATTGGGTAACTGTCCTCTGCTAGGTACAGTACTCACAGAGGTGGCAATCTTATAGATTGCAGCTGTATTTATATCTTGTAAAGATTTCAGAAGGGCAGAGCTAAAATGTTTTGATAAAAGTGGCATTTCTTACCTTTTTTTTTTGCTAGTAGTTTACTCCTTTTTAGGTGAAATACTAATTTTGAAGTAAATTGTCATTTCCAAAAAGTGGATTAAAAGTGTGTGAAACTTGAGGTTGAAAATTTTGGTTTTTTAAAAAAAACTACAACAGGAGATGGTTGCATATTCAATCATGTCTTCAAAAATACCCAGGAAGTGCAGAGCACTGTGGGCAGTATAAGTGATTTTAATGTACTGTGAGAGGTAAATGTTTGATGTTAGTTTGAATATACAGGGAATATTTTAGTAGATTTTTTCACTTTGTAGAGGTGTTCTTGAAACTGACTGTTTGTAGGTCTTGAATTTAATTAGCTATGTGTTTTATAGAGGAGAAGAGCCCAGTGGTCTTACATTGCAATTTCGGGCTCAGCTGGGAGGTAAGTGCGTCTGAAATTTTCCTCTGGTTGAGCACAACAGTGTATTACAGTAATCAATATTTGATGGCTTTATGAAAGCAAAGTTTGTAGTTGTACACAGGAAGTGACCCAGGTATGAGGTTGTCCAGACCAGAATGTGCTGTCTTTAAAAAAAACAACCAACAAGGTGTGTAAAATACATAAATAAAGGGGCCCTTTTATTGGCAACAGCTGGGTTAATTTAGGAATCAGCCAAAGTAGCAGGACTTCTAGAAGCACTTGATTTTGATCCACGGTTGATGCTTCCCTTTCCAGTTTTCCTTTGAATGTCAGTGTGGATAAAGCTGCACCAACATTGTGTTTGGAAGGGGATGGAATAAATAAGACCTTTTTTTCTATATTAGCCTATGCAACTCTAAAGCAAATCTTTTCTCATTCATTATAAACCCCCCTCCCCAAGGGAAAAACCCAGCAAAACCCCTTGAGAGTTCATCAGCTCAGACAAATCATTTTTCTCTTGGCCAAACATACTCAGCCAGCAAAATGAATGTCTTTGAATCCTTGAGAACTCAAAAATGAGGTTGGTTAGCCAGAAAAAAAGGGTTCTGGGTAGGGTCTATTTCCTTGTTTGGATCAGCAGAGGATTCCCCAGAGGTCTTCAAGGCTGCTGCCTCTGCTTGCTGTGCTTTGCTATCAGAGCAGGCTCCGCCTCACGACACAGCCTGAGCTCTGCAGCTTCACAAACCCCCTCAGCCAGTGCCGAGTGAGCTGCCAGAGATACTGCTGGAGATAGAAACAAGAGAAATAACCAAGGCAAAGCTGTGAGAGCTGCACAAGTTAGAAACTGCTGCCAATATTTATCTTTCAGTACTGCCCAGGAGCTGCCTTTAGAGGCAATTACATTGGTTACACAAAGTTAGATGAGGTTCAGGACAATCTGGAGTGCATGGGAAGGGACATCATGGTAAGACAGGTACTTAGAAAAGCCCTTGAAAGGTGTGTGCCTGATGGCAGAGTGAAGGGCAGGGCTTTAGCAGTGGATAAAGTTGTGATTGAGGAGATGGCTGGTCCAGGGCTGGGATTCAGGGCCCAGGGTCTGTGAGGGCTGCTCCTGAGCTTGCAGCAGGGACTGTCCTGCCACCAGTGCTTGTATTGCTCACAGGGGCCTTACAGGGAATCCCATCTCTCCTCACAGTAGGGGTTTGATCCTAAGCCTTGATGCAGAAAAAAGTCCTGGAATGAGAGAATAGAGCAGTACTCACCTGTGGCTCCACTCACCTCCGGGGCACACACAGCAGGAACAAACTCTTCTGGCACAGGTGCTGTGGCCTTTCAACAGGAAAGATCTAAAGGGACTGCAATAAATGCCCACAAAGCATGGTAATGATTCTCCCAGATTGTTTTTTGTAACCAGAGTGTTTGATAAACAGCTTCTCTACATCCTCTCTAAAAGAAATAGGGAGCTGCAAAGTGGCAGGGGAGTGGCAAAGCAAGGACATTCCAGGATGGGTAAACCCCATCTCCATGGGCAGGTGCTGCTTCACCTCCTGCCCTGGCAGAGAGGAGCCCTGGCTGAGGCAGCTGTGCTGGGGAGGGAATGTCTTTCATTTGCCCGAGGCTTTGACTGTCCTCTAGTCCAAGGGGTGCTTAGGATCTTATCAGAGTGCAAGTCTGAACAGCCAATTCCCACATAGAAACTGCTTGGAAAGCTCATGTTGTGTTTTTTTAGCTTGTTTGAAGATAACAAGTGCAACGATGTAGCTGATTATTAACATTTAGCTTTGTACATTATGTGGAAGACCAGTGCAGGTATCCAGGACCACAGTGTGTGAGCCAGTGCTCCTGGACTGCCCACACTTGAAACGTGAACTGAGTTAGTCTTACAATGCTGTCTTCTTCAAGCAGTCCTGGAATTACAAGCCAAAGTGTGCTGTATCCTCTAGAATATGGAAACCAAGCTCATTCTAATATGTATGCTCTGATCAATTTCCTGTGACGGTATAATTAGCATTGCTTTTGAAGTGGCTGAGTAATATTTAAGAAGTACCTTGTTGTGTTTGAATAAACCAGAATGAGGCATGATGTTATGGATATCCTTTTATTTTAAAGGAATGTTTTTTTGTTGGGTTTTTTTTTTTTATTTTCAACTACAAAACAGATTCCTTACATTCTGCCATAAATAAAAACGAACAATAAGGCAGGACACTACATGAACAAACTGAGAACAACTGTTTTCCAGAAAATGTGAATTCAAAATGCTTCACAAGTATAAGCCATCCAGTTTTTAAAATAAAACTGTTGAAAACCCACAAGATTTCAAGTGGTAGACGTGTACACCCTCAAAGAACAAAATACAGTTTTGACATTTTGCACTTTTGGTTTTAAAAACCGAGTTCAGAGCACATTCTAAGGTTGTTCGGGCTGTTTTCAGATCAAGAACCATATGGGAGAAGAGGCACCACAGTAACAAAACCATTTTCAAGGATTTTTTTGTTTGCAGCTGTTCCTTTTAAATGCTTGACTTTTAAGAGACTGATTCAATGCAAGTCTTTGTCTGTCACAGCAGAACTCCAAACTTGTTTCACCGGATTCTCTTTTGCTGTCGTGCTCTGTAAATGTCATGTACAGGGGGAACTACAGATCCTTTCTCCTCATCGTCATCAGAATCCTCATGTGATCTCTTCACAGTCTTGTTGAGAATGGTGTTGTTTTCCACAGGTCCATTGCCTTCCACAGCTATTTCAGGCAGGCCACCCGTGATTATCCGTACGGCTTCGTCAACAGCTTCAGAAAGAGACACACAGCCATTCAGTTTGGAAACTCAGCCCCCTGATCAGCAATCAGCACCCAGCAGGGACACCCAGAGACAGCTCAGGGACAGTTCTGGAACATGAGACACTTCTACCCTGTTCTACAAATATTAAGCTTCAGCTGTCTGAAACTCTGAGCTGTGGTGAACACCAATTTAGAGGAAATGCTGCTGCTTCAGTTCGAGCCCTCCCTTTATACAGGAATTGAGGTCATTCACGAGCTCAATAAAACAGGAAGGGCCTCTGGGAATCAGGGTAACTAGTTCATGATTCACCAGAAAATCTGCAGAGCAAGTCAGTTTCTGCTTCTCAACAGAGGAGGCCTCAAAAATACCATGTATAATTTAAGTAGATAATTTAGTTTCACTCAAATAAATTAGATCCTACATTTCTTACTCTGTGATCATCTTTTTCCTTAAACTAACAAGGAGGGTGAAGAGCAGCGTATCTGCTGCCGTTCAAAGCCTGCGGGTATAGATCTGTGCTGTTTTTCTGTTCCAGAACTCTCTTTTCCTTTGTTGCAGGAGCTCAGAAAGCACTGCCTGCAGCTTGTGCCCAGGCACTGCAACAACGTGCACTCAGAGTTATCCCTACCAACAACCTCACCATGCTGCCAATCTGTAATTTCATGTTACAGCTGCAATGCTGTTGGAAATGCTGCCTTTAAAGGGTATTCTCAAAATCTTAATTTCTTTCTTTCTTTCAGTTGATACCATCAACATGTTAAAAGAGCAGCTGGTGGTTTGCAGTTTTTAAACTTTTTGTTATCTCCCTCCAGTAAATGTACAAACATCTCTATGCAGATTCCAGCCCAATCTTCTCTTAAACGCTAATTACAATCTGTAAATGAGGTCTGAGTTTTAGACAGCAACATCCATATGTAAACCCAAGTCTTATGCAGCACTACCACAGCCTCCAGAAAGGACAAGCAACTTACTGTCTGGCAGTTTGCATCTTCTGAATATCTCCATGAGCTCATCCACTTGAACAAAGGGACCCTGATTTGTTACAAAAAAAAACCCAAAACAAGTTTAGAAGGTTATTTTCAATAGAGTGATACACACTGTGGTTCTGTCATGACTGAATGTCTTCCACAGCTTTCTGAAATGTTCAGAATTCTTTAAAACAAACCTGAAAACAAATAGGAGGTGGCAGAAGCTTCATGAGAACTACAGCTGCTGGTGGAACAGGAAATACCCCGCCCGGGACAGGATGTAAACCTGGAGCTGTGGGGAGAAAAGCTGGATGAAGCCAGTGCAAGACAGCTGGACCAGAGCTGCTTTTGCACTGGATTGTTATTTGATATAAGTAATTACTACCCTATCCCTTTTGCCTCTGCTAATTACATATTGTTCACTCAGTGATCTGCTCTACAAGCAGTGTGTGTAACAGCTTATTACCATTTACCAGACCCAAACTCCTTGTACTTATTTCCATGTGACCTTGGCATTAATTAAAACACAAATGCCTTCAGCAACTCAGTGAAATGATAGCCTGAAAGTTAAGTACACGTTTGGATGACTGAGTAGGAAAGCCTCTGACTGGGCTGGCAGAGCACACAGGTTCCTAACTCGCCACAGGTGAAACACAACCACTTCCCAACTCCTGACTTACGTGCTAAGTGCCTTGGCTGAAATGGAATCATCTGCTGAGTGTCTGGTTTGGGATATTCAGGTTTTCTGTCTACTTCATCCTTGAGAACAGGCACAATGGAAGGTGCAACCACAGGGTCTGGAATTATTGCTGCTAGCTTGGCACGGGAGACATCCTGTGAAAGCCAATTAGAGAGCGCTGAACTTGGCAGGATCACAGTGCTTGCTTCAATTACAGAACAAAACCTCACTCTAGACCAGTCGCTTAGTCTCACTTTGTCATCATTATCATTTCAGATGTCCTCTTACAAGACCATCTGGGCAAAACTTGCACGGTTTCATCAAATATTTTAATCCTACAGTGTCCCAGCTGGGAGTGGAAGCACTTGTTTGTGTTACTGAATGGGACCGTGTTTGTCATTTTCGAGTGGCTCCTTTTTTAGGTTAAAAGGATTTGGGTGAACAGGTGCAGACCACTAGGCCTTCACAACTATCATTTCTCCCTCATTTCATTCCCTAGATTGCTTTAGTTGGAAAAGAAGTAAAGCATAAGGCAGTCAGCAGGCATGCAAAGCATCAGTTCAAACAGGATTACGTTTTGGCATGTTCCGAGCAACAGGAATCAGCCCCAGGGCTGCACCATCTTAGGTACACACTGCCCTGCATGCACTTAGCCAAACGTCCTTGTTTGTAAGCTCTCTTCTAACTTCAAAATAACTTTGCCCCACTGCATTCAGTGCCTCAATGTGAATCTGATTTCCATCTATCAGATTATTTTACAGCTCTGTGATGGCCAACAATTTGTCTGCTTTGCTAACTTTGACGTCATCTGTATTTTTCATAAATTACTTTTCTATGTAAGAAGTAAGTGGAAGCTGAGGCACTGTTTTAGAGACACAGATCAAGAGCTCTCATCCAGTCCATTCAAATGGCTATCAGCTGCTTCTGCTTCTCTGGCAGCCTTAAAAAAATGTAAACCTACATTTTGTCCTGTTCTAATGATTTCCCAAAGTGTTGCATGACAGAAAGAGTAGTTAAAATACATGTGGTTAGAAACAAAACAGGAGACCACCAAATACAGGGCTCTGGCCTAGACTTAGAACTCCAAATGGCAGCACCAAAGCATTTTAGCCCTAAGAAACAACTGAAAAAATCCCTGTCAAGAGCTTTCTTCAGCCATTCACAGCAAACACTAGGACTGCAGCATGTGGGGTTTGATGCGGTTCCCAGTGAAGTCAGGGGAGCTTTGCCACCTCAGAGCAGGACAGCCAGCCATGTTTCACACAGATGACCATATCCTACAAACTTCCTAAAGAACTTTGGTTTTTGAAGGAGCTCAGGCTCAAGTGTGAAGTGGAGGCCTGTAGCCACGTGGTGATGGCATTAACACATCAACTTTCCATGGGAAGATGAGAGGTAACCAGGAATATCTGAAGCTGCAGCTGTTACTGATGGTCCTTGCTCCTTTCTGCCCTCAGCCCCTGGCAGTTTGCCACCCAACGAGACCAGGAGGAGGAGGAGGCCCGTTTTGCCTGCTTTTCTAGCGAGAGGAAGGACTGTAAGGCAAGTCCTAAACAAGGAATTGCTCGGGTTTGCTGGGACTGAAAAGAACAACAGTGAAGTGTTCTTACCCACTTACCTTATAACCAAGGGCCTTGAGCTCGCTGGCAGAGCAAGGGTACAGATCCATGAACTTGTACCTGTCCACCAGCAGAGCTGTTTCTTTGCCCTCATATTCTTCCTTGAAGGCTGTAAACCTCCGTTTCTCCACTTTCAGTATGCTGGCCAGATCCCCAATGTTACTTTCAAAGGCTAAAAACCGAGCCCAGATTTCCCTGGAACAGAATAGGGACACTGAGAGTTACCGAAGGAGGAAGGATTTCTGAGCACAATCCAATCAAAAACACCCAAGAGGACAGACCCAAAGGAGGCCATCTGGGAGTGTGTGGCCATTTCTGTTATTTACTTGAGATGCATCTAACACAGGCATTACCCTCCCAGTTCCTTCTGTGTTTCTGTAAGAGCTTTCAGTTTAATGGACTGCAAAGGACTTTGTTACAGAAAGGAAAGGATTACTTGTGTCACGTGCTTCAGCATTTGAGGTGAGCTTTTATCAAACACTCTGCTCATCCTGTACACAGAGCTTCACTCTGATCCTGATATGTGAAGGACTTTTTAACATGCATTATGATCTAGTTCCTCTGCACAGACTAGCATATTCTAGCTGGCAAGAACACAACAGGCAGCGCTTCAGAATTTTATACAGCCCAAAATATACATAGTTACTGCTGATGTCTCCATGGAAAATCTCATATATAACTTAGGCAACATCTGACCATATTTCTGGACTTGATTCAACTTCCGTTTTAGCTTTGGAGTTCACCTTTGAAGAAGGTTCAGCTTTTAAGTTCTTGTGTTTTCTCACTTTTAAAATGGGCATAAAAGTATTTCTCACAAAAGGTCAGAACTAAAGTGCAGAATGAACGGGCACAGCAGTGCCTTATTTGATTCCTTATTTTTGATGCTTTTGTCCACCAGAATAAGGGTGAGGTGAGTCCTCAGACTGCAAGGATTTGGTGAGCATTTTTTCTTGAGAAACCTAAAAAGTAGCAATGAAAATCCAGCAGTGAGTGGTTAATCCAAGTCCTTTCTGGTTCTTTCCCTATTCTATTTTCATGGCTGGCAGATTTTCAGCACCCTCCTCAACAAATCCCTGACTCACTTCTCTGCTCAGACCACTGCACCCTTACTGCACAGGAGCATTTTGCACTCTACCCTCAACAGTCCTGCATCAGTGAGGTTTTAAAGTCAATAAATTAATGAATTTCACTGGAAGTGGGATAGAGACTTTCCCAAATCTGTCACAGCTGTTGCTATTTTGGACAGCATGAAGAGGGGAAGGAACATCTGTACCTAATTTTGTCCTGCTGTTCATGCTTCTAATTTCTTTGGGGTATTTATGGCTGAAAGGGGTTATGTGTGTTTCCCAGTGCAGTGAAACTGCTTTTGCAGACCTACCCAGATTTCTCAGGTGGAAGGCTCCCTGATGTTAAAACACGTTCAAACAAAACTCTTGTATTGTTGTCCTCTTTAAAAACAGAAAGAAAAAAATCACACTGAGTAAAATATATTAAAGACAATTTCAAATATGTCCATGCAAAGAAATGTGTACATTGAATTAAGTATAAGGCTGACTTTCATGGATTTGAATTTCAGTAAGTATAAAAAGAGATCTCAATGCCCATATAAAACTTTACTGATGTAAATTCCACTGTGAATTTGATCTCTGAAAGTCTGTTTTTTATTGACAGTGACAAACTGATCCTAATACAGGTTCTTTTACAACAGCACAGCTATTGCTTGGCATCTCTTCGGGATTTCTGGGGGTTTTATCCATTTTTTAAGATTATCTCAATAGCATATCTCAGAAAATTTAAATTTGGCCTTTCAATTCATTACTTCCCTTTTAAATCAGGGCAATATTAATACACTTGTATATTCCTCAGAAGTCCTCCCAAAATTATTAGACCTGGTTCCCAACAAGCAGTCAGTAAGTTGCCAGCTGGGGGGATGGAGTGGTTGGTGGGTTTGTTCCTAAAACTGCCAGCCCCTGCCCTGTGCGTTGTACCACCTCTTACACTTAAAGGAGTTCAGAGATCAGTTCTGGGTTTCAGGAGTTCTAATGGGTTATTAAATACAGCAATAAACTAGTGAGTTTTAAGATAATTTTTTCTCATGACAACCTACAGAAAGGCATTCATGTAGACCCACAATATTTTATCTCAAAATTAAATATACATTAACTTAAAAAAAAATCTCTCAGTTTACAGCTCACAGGAGAAAAAATTCAAAATCTTTGAACTTCCAGTGCCTGAAAAACCAAGGTACTAATAGTCTGACAGGAGATGAATGGTGCCTGGTGCTGCAGAACCCACACAGCAACTTGGGTTTCTCTTTAAGAAGCCTATTCAGCCCCTGCCTCAGGAAATCCTGCCCAGAGACCTTCCACCTCCAGCTTGTGCCCAGGTCTCCCCAGCCCCTTATGCCCCAGTGCCTGTGCCCTGCTCTTCCCATTGCACCTCCCCAGCAATTCCCAAGCAGGACTGATATGCAAGTATTGATTTTATATCTTGCTCATCTCATCTACTCGGGGAGAACGAGTTTAAATTAATTTTAATCAGGACCAGCTAATACCTCACTCCTCTCATACTGATTTTAAACTCCTTTAGATCTTTTTCCTCAGGATTTAGACGACTCAGTGTACTTCCCACTGTTCACAGCAGATGCTGTAGAAGTCCTGCACTGCCAATGAGTTACAATTTGGAAAGTTCACCCTACTCTCTTCAGCAAAATCAAGATTTAATGTCACCGTACTTCTGGAGCTTTGGTACGGACCAACCAGCAGGTTTTGTTTTCAGATTAACTGCTGAGCTTCATGAAGAGGTTTCATTGCTCTTCAAGAAGAATTTAAATACCAAGAACTTGGCCTGGACCTAAACTCACAGTGAAGGCAGAGTAATGCTTCATTAGACCTCTCAAAGCTTAAAGCTTACCATTAAGGTGGGAAAGGTAGTCGATATATGCCAGTACATATTCTGGAATGTCCCCATATTTTTTCAGCCCTAGCTCAAAAATCTTAAAGGCCACAGACTTATCCTGCAAACATTGGGGGGAAAAAAAAAATAGTTATTAGCTTCAGTGAGCTGTGCATCCTCCTGACACTTGTTTAGGATCAGGGTGAGCACCTGTGATTACCTTACTACAATAATACTCCATTAAAGCTGCAGTAACATAGACGTGGTGGCGGGTCCGGGCATCCTCTCTCGCTTTCTTAAATATCGTCCTTCCAGATTTAATGCCTTCTGCTCGCCTTGCAAATTTCATGTACTGGATATAAACCTGAGGTGCACATTAATATTTAGATAGCATCAGTTCTAATGAAGAATACCAGGATACCATTCAGTTTTTTATTACATCTGAAATAATCTTGACCCACAAAATACAGCAAAAAAAACGTAATAGCAACAAGGCTGTCTTGTGCCTCTGCGTTGTTTTGCTTTAAATACCGAGAAAAACCTTTTATAGATTTTTTCTTAATTTAAAAAAAGGAATACACCTAAGACTGATCCCATGTAAAGACAGTAGTTAATACACAGATTTTTCAATGAAGGGGAGGTAAGGAGATTAATGTAATTTACATAAACTGGTGCCTTCAGAGAACTCAAGCTTCTTGTAAAAATGATAACTTTCCAATAAAGTTAAGATATCCATAAAGCAAAGGAACAGCCAAAAGGCTTGATAAAGCATTTTACTGTACATTATACAATCCAAGATACAAATCGTCCTGCCTGCAAGTGTTTATACCTGATCAAGGAAATAATGAATGTGCTAATTAATTCAGCAGCCAATTTGTGATTTGCATTTCTTTGGGATCCAACTTTCCTTCACTCTGAATTAGATCACAAATAACAGCACTCCTCAAGCAGGAGGAACCAGTACATGGTTTCCCACAAAATGGGCCTTTGGGAAGCATTATGATGTGTTTCTAAAGAATGGACAGTGCCAGTAAATGGATACCTCTCCTCTGACACTGACCTGTTGTTTACTGTTAGACCTCACACCTTCCTTTTGCCTTCTCATGCTTTGTTGTGTCTGTTTATAATAAACCAAGTAACTTTCTAAGGACAGCTTACTTCTGACACCCCCTGTGCAGCACTACCACAGCTGGCACATGAACAGTGTTAACTGTGTCACTTCAGCAGAGGTAGAGCAGCACTCTGATACTTACATGGTGCATTACAGATTTATTTGCAAACTACATGGCCACAGGATAGTTATGAAATCTTTTATATCTTTTATCTTCATTACTTGTTGTAAAAGACTGAGTAAAAGAGACAGAGGAGGAAAGTGCACACGACTTAGGGTATTTACATGGGTTACAGACTGCAATTATTGATCTTGACAAAATTTTAATCTAATTCTGCTATCTCAGTACTCCTCCTGCTCCATCATCCCTGTGACCCAAGGAACTCCTGTAAGTACTTCCCCATTGTCTCTCTGCATGCATTGGGTGACAATCCATGGAGATGTAGAGACACTGAGGATGATCTTACCAGCGTGGGATCGATGTCCTCGATGGCCAGGAGCCGGTTATAGATGCTATGCACCTTCTCATACTTCATCCGGCTCTGAGTGAAAGGAAACACACACTGCTTGGTAACTCCATTCCAGATCAGCTCTCAGAATGCAAAACTCAGGCTGAAGACAAAACCAGAATTTCCCTGTTTCCATTTTTCCCTGGCTGAACACTGTGTATGCCAGCCCATTCACTCAGATACATTTTCTGTCCTGTGCAGACATTTTTTGCTTCCCACATTAATTTCCCACTAATGGTTACATACATGGTTTTCAAGAGTCTCTGAAGTCTTTTTCTAATGTAGTAATACTGCAGCAGAACTGCCATTGGAGGTGTCTGGCACAAAAAGACTGTATCCTTTACATCTGTCTAAAAGTAATGTGCAGATAGGTAAGAAAACTACCTTCTTAACTCTCCAACCTGCACATTTCCAATAATCCATTCTGTTCCCTGCCAGCTGCAGCCCTCCAGGCTGTACTGTGCAGCCTTGGAAAATCAGGACACTTAGCATACAGGAGGCTGCACTGAAAACCAGGGAAGGATTTTTCTTTTAAAGGCAAAGGATTTGCCCCCCCTGTTGTCCTGAAGTTCCTCCTGCAAAGATTCTTTCACAATAAAAGAAATGGGCAAAATATACCCGGCAGGGGACTCCACAGTCCTCATCTGACCAGTGGGAAACAGCCTTTATTCCTGGTGGAATAAACACCACTGGGGCACTGCTCCTTGTGAAGGCTGCACAGTAAGGTGGTGGCCTGGGTAAAGAGATTTCTCCAGAGAAAGGTGGCTCCCATCTTCTGTCACAGCCATGCCAACACAAACATCAACTCTCCAAGAATCAGACAGGAAAGGTGCCCTTTATGCCCATTTCAAAAGTGAAGAAGCTGATGCTCTGGGAAATGGAAATTTGTAAGCATTTTGCCCTTATAATTATTTCAGAAATACAGTCAATGTTTAAATGGAAAGACAGTAGATTTTCAAAACCTTTGTAACTCATACTATGGGCTTTTCCTCTCCATTTTGTCAGCTCCATCTCAGAAACACTGAATGAGAATAAGGCTAGAAGAATCAGTAAATTAAGTCTACTGAATTTTGCGTACTCAGGATGTTTCAAATAAATGACATTATTAATGGGAGATGTATTTGGATTTTAATGTCAGTATATCACTGGTTTTGCTCACCTCTTCATAATCTGCATATGCAAAATAAAGAAGCATATTCTTCTTTAATAAAGTGCTGATCGCTCTTTCATAAATATTAGCAGCCTCATCACTGAAAAGTTTAGCATTGTTCATGTCCTGTTATAAAATAAGTATAATAATATAATTGTTCAGCATCTGTGACAATGAAGGCAAATTTATGGAAAATCTTCTGTTTGTGACAAATCCCAGTGAATTTCCATTCAGTGCTCCAATAAAGACATAATAATTTCACCAGTACTTAAGGAATCACAAAATCAGGCCCAAAAACTCCCCCAAGCCTAAAACTAGCCACAATTGAAACAGTTTTTCACAATTCTTATCTAAAATGCAGACATTATTTTTCAAAATTTTTAATTTCCCCATTTTAAGATACTGAACATGTCACAACTTATGGTGCTAAATATTTTTCATACCCCCCTCCTTGATTCTGAGGAAACATTGACAGCCCACCATGCCAAAGCAAGGAAGTAAGAGAAAACCAGTGGCTGGCAGCTTACCCCTTTCTCAGCCAGCAGCTTGCTGGACTGCTCGAGGTACTGAGCTGCTTCATACCAGATGTCTGGGTGATGGCCCAGCACCAGCAGACACTGCTCATAGGCAAACATCACTGTGGGCAAAACGTGCAACAAACACTCCTTGTAAATGGTACCACCTTGCACAAGCCAGGTATGAAACACAGAAATCATCAAATGAATCAGACAACATCAACACTAACTGGCTTTGAATACAATGATCACTGCTGCAGTTCTTTCACATGGCCAGGAACTTTATGAATTGTTACCAGCAGCTAAAACCCGCCTTGTCCACAGAGGAAGAGAGAAGAAGCACAGGTCACTCAGTAACAGCCATAAAATCAAGCTGCAATCTACTGTTTCCTGACCTGCACACCACTATAGCACCGTCTCCCCAAATCCATTTATCACTTTCAGCTTGGCTTTAGGAAAATCTAGATTGTTTTTTTTAATAAAAACACCACCGACACAATTAAAGAAACTTGATCAACTTCTACTCCAGCACGATCCCTGAACATCAAACCACATCATTACTTATGCTGGAGCCAAGAAATACAATTCTCTGTGTCCTAGCCCCACACCTAATTACCTCTTTTTGTTATGAGAGTTTGATCTTCTGTCCGTAGAGGGTTGCTCTTTTCCCACTGGATGTACTTCTTCCACATGTCCACCTGCTGAGCCTCTTGGGGGGTGTTTTGGGGAGGGACAGAGGGAGCATTGCGGTCCAGGCCTTTCATCACTGTCTCATATTCCTGGAACAGAAGGAATATGCTGTGAAGAGCAGATTTAAACACATCGAACCTTTACTTTAGGTTATGCTTTCTGAAACAAATGCAAATATCTTAGCATACCAACCTTATTCATTTGACACACTTTTATTTGAAGTAAGAACCAAGTTTAATGCTGGTTTGTAGAATTAAATAGAACAGTCAACAGAAGGTTGTACCTTTGCCACACGTCGTGCATTCATATAATCTCTACTCCTGTCCTCAATCATCTTCTTAGCTAAGTGGATATTGATGCCCTAGAGAAGGAAAAAAGGAATTGGGAATGTGCAATTTCACTCTGGAAATACTGCATCTCATTTTATGCGGGAAAGAGTTTGAAAGGGGATGCAAAAGTGAGCAAGGACAAAGTTATTTTAAAATACCTATCTCAAAATATTTATTTCACCTAATGAATGTATGGGCAAGAACTTTCACCAAAGGATAAACTCATTACTAAAATTCAACTGACTTCAGCATATTTTTAATCACTTTCAAAAATACAATGAATTTCACATGAACTGTTATGGGTGAAAGTGAGAAGAATTTACTCGTGGTTTACAGTTTTGCTCTTAAATGATGGTCAGTGACAGCTCCCTGCCCTGCTGCTCACCAGATGAAGACAGACAGCACACGAGCAATTTAATTTTCTTGTACAAGGAGTACCAGAGATTGACCTCCAGGCTCCAAGCTCTGCCTCCTCCTCTGATCCTGAAGTAACTGACAGCTCTTGGAAGAGGTTCTGTTCAACACACACCCTGCCACAGGCGTACCTTTGTCAGCTGAGCCTCAGATGTGCCAGCACTGCGTGATACCCTCTAGGACTGCACACGTGTACAGGGCTCTGCCGTGCTGCTGAGCAAGACCAGCAGGGGCTGGGGGCAGCCAGGCCCTGGTCACAGGGGTCCTGGGCAAGAACAAAACCTAAAAGGACTGCTCTTAGGCAGGAAAAGCAGCCACCCCTTGGCTGATGCCTGTCTTTGTGTGGATTTTGCTGGCGTGGCTTGCCAAGACCTTGCAGAAGATGCGCCGAGCTTTCAGTCTGAGTGCAAAGAGGCAGCCGAGCTGGGAAGCAAAGGCACTCACTGTGGAAGCAAAGGCACTGCCTGGGATAGCAATCTGGGCCAGGTCGCACACAAACCCAGCAATGCCCCAGTTAACCCAGGACCAGGCTCAGGATGCACTCCCAGCTCAGCAGCTATGTGGCTTTGTGAGCCAGACTGTCACCCTGTCACTGAGATAGAGGTCTCCTAAGAGCTCTACTACTTCTGACCATTTAGTTAATTAAGGACTGGTGACTGACAGGCTGGTATTGTTACCTGGTGGCTACAGCTGGGCTAAAGGGAAGCTTGAGTGTACTTGAACTACAGCAAATGCCCTGTAACTTTCCATATTGAGACCTGCATGAGATCTCTGTGTTGTTGGGCTACTGACATGAGAAATCACCACCCCCTCAGAGAGCACTCTTGGTGAGGAGCATTTCCCTGTGCCAGGACACCTGTGAGCAGCAGCCCTTTCCCTCGAGGCCAGAACAGGACAGGCAGAACCCTGTGTCCGAGCAGAGCACCAGCCCTCAGCTTCCACAGCTTGGAACAGCCTGAGGGACTGCTTGGAGTCACAGGTGTCAGCCAGAGCTGCCTCAACTGGAAACTGGGCAGGGTTGAGCCATTGTTTTGGCAGCCTTCCTAGGGATAATGAAAGCAGCAAGAACCAGCAGTGACAGCCTTTGCTTGCTGTGTGGGAGGGTTTATGGGGAAGTAATGTTTGGGATTTTCCTACACTGGAGATGGAGTGTCCTGGGTACCCTCCCTGGTGACAGCAGGCTATTTGTGGTGTCCCCAAACACCTATGGGGCAATAAGCCTCGTGGCTGGGGATGCCTGGAGTTCTCCCACCCAGAGGTTCGCCCACCAGCTAAGCACTGTGGCCTTATTAACTTCAGAGGGCACCAAGCTCACAACCTGCATAGTTAGCAACAAAGAAAGAGAAATTGGCCCTTCTTTCCTGCTCAGGGCCCAGTGACCGACAGTGACCCACATGCCTATGCACAACCAGCAGGATGAGTGCTGTATGAGCATTCCTGTTTGGCAGTGCTGAGCATGAGGACATCTGTGGACACTGAAAAGCTTTTAGCAGAGAAATCTTTCAGCTTTCTGCAGCATTTTGTGAGAGCTCTGTCCTTCCCATGCAAGCTATCTAAAACAAAGTTACTTTCTTATAAATATTTGCACCTGCTACTTGTTTTTGCTGGATTGTTATGGCTTCAACAAAAAACCACTTGGGAATGGATATCTTAGAGTGGGGCCAATCCCCTTGAGGGGTGGATGGCCAGAGAACCAATTACTTTATGCCATTTAACTCACTTTTTGTGAACTAAAACCTTGGGAAAAATCATTAAACGGGCTCTTGCTGCCATTTCTACTGACCCTGGAGTTCATGTGGTTTTTCTACCTGTCTACATTACAACAGTGACAGGCATCCACATCAGCTTTGCAATCACACCTCTGCTGACTGGGGCTGGTTGGTCACCAGATGTGTTTAAAAATAGACTCTAAAGGTGCAGCTACAAACTGGCCTGCAAGACCTGTGGACTGAGATTACACAGGCTGAAGACAGTGTGGGAGCAGACTCACCTGAGGTGCACCTGGGGTGCTGGAATGGCTTCAGGTGAGGAGCATGTTTAAGCACTGAGACCATGCAATATAATGCTGTGGAGGAAGTCCAAACCATCCCAGCTGAATGCCATTTGATCCCATTTGATTCTAAGTGAAAGGAGGGGAGTGCCTCCTTGGGGACATGAGCCCTCACTGCCAGCTGATGAGCTCCAGCACTGCGGACAGTGATGTCTCGCTCACTTACTCACTCACTAGCAATTCCACTAGGCCAGCTGGGAAATGGGACAGTCAAATGTATGTATTTGAAATAAATTTAAAAATCACTCAGGCATCTGTAGAGTTTTGCCACAAGACTTGGTACATACTGCACACGCAAAATATACGGCTGGTCATCTCTTATACACACTTATTTAGTGGATATAGTTTGGGCACCATATTTGATTACATGATAATTATTTCTTTCTTAATATCACAAAGAATCACGTTGTTGATTACCTCTTCGTATTTGTTATAATCTCTCCAGAGCTGCTCTATGTTTATCATGGGATTCACACAACCACGCTGGTAAACCCTACGGACAGCTGTGATCCTCTGGTTTTCTGCATAAGATCCTACTGCTTCTCTAAACAGTGGGGAGAGAGATCAGCATCAGCTATTACAGGTCACAACTGGCAGGAACATCAGCATTACATTAACTGAGCTTAAAAGAAGTTACTTTAAGGTACTTACACGCCTTTCAAAAAATTGATGTAATCCACCCAGATCTAGGTGAGAAAAAATATTACATATAGTGAAACCAATGTTTAGCTGTCCTTGTCATAAAGTTAAATATAAACTGTGTTTTGATAAAAAAAACATACCTGGTATGACATGATTTCCATGCCAATCTTATCCAGAGCAAAATCATATGCCTGAGCCATTTTTTCTCTGAGGAGAAGAACCACAAAGACCATAAAGCAAGTGTTTAGTATTTTAAAAATTCTTTATTTAAGAGTATTCTTTTGTGCAGCAAATTCTAACCAAACATCGAGGAATGAGAAATATCATTCAACAGCTAAAAGCAAAAATTGGTATTCAGATAGCTTGAAATTCCATGTTTAGGTTCTGTTGGGGTTTTGGTTGGTTGTTTTATTCAAGAATTATTTAAATGCATTGGTGGCAATCTAGCATTTTAACAGTTCCTGGTTGACCCCAAGTCAGTGGAAATCCACAAATACTACATGAAGTTGAGAGGAAAACAACTGCTCTCCACATCTTCTTAGCTGACAGATGCACCCACGGTTTCTTATTTTTTCCCCTCAGAGTTCCCCAAACCTTTCTGCAATTCTCCAGGAACCCCAAAAGGCTGGGGCAATTAGGAGTAGCTGCCTTTGTGTGAATCCTTCACATGATTTCTTATTCCCCCAAATTCAAAGTGTTTTCCCTCAAAATGTTCACAGAATTTCCTTAAGATTCAGTGAAAGCTGTTTTTTCTCCCTCCTACTTTTCTCCTAGTTTCCTTTACTCAAACATACTTCAGTACCTTATTACCTTCTTGACCACATTAACAGGAAAAAGAGAGAAAAGGCAAACTGAATAAACTGACACTTTTAAAATTGCTTCAAAACAGTCTTCTAAAAATAAATTAAAACCCATTGTTTGTTTTCTGTTAATGCATTGTTTATGTTGCCAATTACAGTGCAAAGGAATTATGGTGGGCTGGGGAAGAAACAGTTTATAGATGCTGGAAGTTACTCCTGGTTTTTGGAACTCAATCCAAAGGAATATAAACAAGCAAAATGTAATCACTGAAAAGGGATGAAGATTAACATATCCCAAAATACTCTGACAGCCTAAATTTTGTGACTTTTTAATGAATTCCAAAACTTCCTCTAATTCCTGAACTCTTTATTGCTACTGGTCTCAGCTGGAACCAGTGCTGAATTTTGTGGAGATTCTGAACAGGACACTGAGGGCAAGGAGAGAGAGGAAGAAGTGTATTTCAGGCTGGCTCAAGCCCCAATCCCATCTGCAGGGAACTGGCATGGATACACCAGCTCCTCCACTGCTCTTATCCCACCCTGTAATAGGAATCCAGACTAAGGAACCAATTTTCACAGCAAGCTCAATTAAAGAGAGTTTGTTTTCTAAATGCAGATTATATATTAACCCCCAACACTCCAACAGAAAATCCCCAGACAGATTTTCCACCCAGCTTCCTCCCCATCCCCTAGTCAAAAATCAAGATGAGATTCACCATAAAACTAGAATAATTCAGAGCAACTCTGTGAACTTACTTGTAACTAGGGAGCTTCCCCTTGGTTTCTCGTACATAGGAAAGGTAACATTTCCATAAATCAATGTGTAAAACCTTCATAAGGCAGCGCTGAAATAACTGTTTAATACATCAAGAAGACGTGATCAGGATTCCAGATATAGAAAGTAGGTTTCTACTTTTACAGTTATACAAATTGAATTTAAATAATCCTAGTAATTTTGATTGAGATTTATAAGAAAGAGTAAGTTAAACTAGTCATTCTTTTGACTAAAGCATCTCCATGCTATGCAAGGGAACTGGAGAGAATTAAGCAGAGAAATCCCCCAGCATAGTTCATTGATTAGAGCTTGGTAGCAACAACAAATCAACTTTTTGATACTTTTTATACGTGTTTCACAGTCAATGATAACTTTACCTTTTTTTTCAATCTGATTTAGCCCAATCACTAGGTACTTGTTCTTGCTATAGAGATATATTACATATATTAATATGACTCACCTTTTCCACTTTGTCATAATTTTTTGCTTTAATCTATAGGGAAGCAGAAAAGAAACAAATCACTTAAACTATTTTAGAATAGTAGGAATATATTGTTCATACAGTACTATAGCATTCCAGTTTGTACTTTGGCTACCTAAACTAATTACACTGAAACGCCACATAATGTTGCAAAAATAGAATTAAACATACAAAAATCACGTACTTTGTTGCAAAATTAGCAGGTGCTTTATTTTTAATTCTTCAATTCCAAAATGTAAGTACCAGCAGGCAAATTTGCTTTCCTATATTCTGGTTTAAACACCCAGACTTAGCCTTTTATTTCAAGGCACTCTGTTGCCTTCAGTGCACATATTGATTCAAGTACCAGAGCTTCTAGATCAAGATTTAGTAAATTATGAGTAAAAATATCGTATTTACAAAACTACTAGGCTAATAAATGCATTATACTTGCACATTTATTTTTCAAAGTGCACTTTGCTCCAAGATGCTGATGCTAAATTAGGGAATAATAACCACGGAGAACCTGTTTTTCCACAGCTGCCCCAGCCCTGGTGCTCCCTCTGAGGAGGGACCAAAGCACGCTCCCAAGTCAGCAGCAGTTTCATTCAGGCAGACACAAGGGCAGCAGGTGAAACCCAAACTCCAGCTACCAGGCTGCCCTTCAGGCAGGACAAAGGAAAGCACCAGGCTGATGAGGGGGACAGGCTGGCATCCTGCGTGTGTTTGTGAGCTCCAGCCTCGGTAACATGCTGGGCAATCTCTACTCACACACCCTGATGGCACCAGGAAAATCAACACCGCCCTTGAAAGACGCTTATCTGCCCTGAAATAAAGTGCCTCTAGTGAAATAAGGATTTGCTATGCTGTGTTGCATTTCTGTAAAGCATCCAACTCCCCTTTTAAATCTCGTTGCTCTTTGTTTATTTAGAGGATTCCCAGCCTTTATGGTGGTGTGAAACACAAGCACCTCTCCATTTCCCCGAGGAGCATGGTGCAGGCAGCAAACAGCATCCTTTGCACCAGGGATTCATTATTTCATTTTCTATCATTCCCACTCTAAAGCACAGCAGAATTTGTAATGGATGCAGGAGGAGACACGGACTGCAGGAGATCTAAAATAAGTATGCCCTGCCTCCTGTTTCCCGAGTGTCTCTATTCCTGCAACAGCCCGGTCCTGAGAGGCTTAAAAGAACCAGCCCCATTTCTCTCACTCCCAAAAAAGATCAATTAAAAATGAGAGAATTCAAATAATATTGAAAAAAGAACTTTATTGGCACACAAGGCAGACTGCACCCTTGTGTCTATACCATACTTGAACTGGAGCAGTATCCCACCCAGGCTGAAAGAATTCCGTACAATCCAGGACGGCAGGAAGCTAAACCTAATTGTGCCTTGCAAAGAGCCCAAAAAAGAAACCAAAAACATTTTTACTTCATCCTTTTTTGACAGTAACTTTTCATGTTCCTCAGCACCTCTTACAAAATGAAAAGGATTCACTAAAGAGACAGAGCTCTCAGTCTGTCTCCCACTCCCTGAAATCCTCCTGCTATCCTTGGCTGAGTGAAAAAGAACAAACGGATCTTGGTTTCTAGGTCTTAGCACACAGGAAAGCTGCCTGCACCTTCTTTCCCTCACACTTAACTCAAGTAAAGCCTTCAATAAGAGAAGCAGGATTAATTTTCTTTTTTAAATAGAGCAAGATAGGGGATAGTATGAATTCTTTTGTGAAAACTAAATAATTAATTCATGGCTTTGCCACTCACAAAAGGCATCAGCTTCTAGTTATTCAATAACAGGACAAAAAATAATTTTTAAAAGCTTGGAACAAAAAGCTGTAAGCAGACAGAGCGAAAAATGAGTTTGCCTGCCTCCAGGTGTAGCCATGTAAACAGTGTCAGCAAGTTTAGTAGCTCCTGGCAGCACTGTCACCAAGAAACATCAAAGGATGGAGCACAAGGAATACGTATCAATTAGACTGCATGCACTTCCCAGAACCAAAGACCTTGAAAAGAAAAATACTTTGCTAAGGAAAGAAGGTATATTCTTTATTTGCATGTGTTATGACTCAAAGCAAAATATTTTCTATGTGATTATCATATATATGAAAAGCTGCTGACCACATCTGGACTTCAAGTCAGCGTTACATATTTGTTAAATCCACACAAGTGGTTTGGTATCTTAAAATTCAGAAATCTTGGTAGCAGTGAAGTTAGGAGGCTGGCACGCAAGAGGATTTGTTAAAAAAAAAAAAA
>VXAC01004358.1:284705-342273 GCA_013399225.1 Rhipidura dahli
AAAAACCAAACACACCCCCCACCTCAATTTGCAGTTTTGTTTAAACACCAAACCTATGGTTATTACTTGCACTGCTATTCTTCCTGACAAACTGAGCCCCATTATTGCAAACATCTCTTGTGGATTAATAGTGAAGTGAAGCTGCAAAAACAGCCCTTTTGAAGTCATGATGACAAGCACACTCTGTGCTCTTCAAAACAGAAAGACAGAGAGCTTCACTTATCTGTTACTTCACCACCCTACAGGTCTGACTTTCAAAATCTGCCCAGAAACTGGGGGGGAAGAAGAGAACTGCTCCATGTCTAAGTTTTCTTTTCCTTTGAGTACTGGCCTCAATCTACTGAACTGGCTGTTCTTTGATGGTGCTCCCAGATACACAGCTCACATGAGCACTGCCAGCTTTTCTTCCTTGCTCTATTTCTACTCATTCTTTAATATGTTCTCCAGCTCAGGAAAACCATTACCTTTTCATTTAGGCAATTTGCCCATTATGAAATGTAATGTAATATCAGCTGTATGAAGTAATTTACAAATGCTAGGCACCCACTACTCTCCAGTCAGATTCTACTTCATAACCAGATTCTCAATCTCATTTTAATGAAAAGTCAATCTTCAACATGCCCTGTGGCTTGTAATTTCCTCTTCAATTTCACATTCCCTTTAAGCCACAGCAGAAAACACCACCCCACATTCACACCCCTGCAAACTTGCTTCCTCCCCAACTTTTGCATTTTGGTTTTTTCATATGTACTTTAGTTCACTTCTGACTGTCATTCCTGTTTCTCAGTGTCTTTTGTACTTCACAGAAGAAGTGGAATGTTCTAAGATGTATTTTTGGATAGCTAACATTCACAGATCTACTGGGATCCTTTCAATTCTTAGGAAGTATGCAAAGCAGCTGTGATTTTCCTCCTAGAATTAATTTTTTATCATTTAACTCTCAGATTATAGGACTCAAAAGCACATACAGTACCCATGGATTGCAAGATAATCTCTAACATGATAAAATGCAATGAGATAAATTGAAGATTAGCAGTCTTATCTGTTGGCCAGATCCTTAAAGTTAAAAAGTTATATTAAGAGGGAAGCCTAAAGCAAAGGTATTTGGCCCATCTCACTGGGCTAGAGATCCCTAACTTGTAAAATCAGACAAATTACACCATTTGCCTACTTCTCGTAAGAGAACAGTCCCCTCAGCAGGGCCAATGGAATTGGACACAGGCACTCCTCTAATGCTTTTTTCAGCTGATTTAATAAGACAATAGGCAGCAGTGCCTATTATCTGAAGAGCACAGATACACTGCAGCCTGCCAGTGCCACCAGACAGGCACCACCCCATAACCCAAGCTGGAAATTCCTTGCAACACTCAGACCTTAAAAACAAGGCAGGGATCAATCCACTGCAAGAGATTACATGGCATAAAGGGTATGTGAGGCATCCCAACCGAGGGGAAAAAAAAAAGCCAATTATTCCACTACACAGACCTCACACCTTACTAGGCTCTAACCTAAGACTTAATTTCTTAAGACTCTTAATTTGAAATCATCGTATTTTCTCACTTCCATCAGGAGCCAGTGTCCATTACAGTAACATACAGCTATTAAAAAAAATCATTCCTGCTTTCATTTTGCTATCCTCAAAATATTTAAGAAAGTGGCAGTTTACTAAGTCATTTGAGGTTATAGCTGGGGGAAACGGGGTATTTTAGAGGGCATTAAGCTCCCTGTTAGTTTTATAGTTTTATAATTTCTCACTGTACTCATCACATGCCAACAGTTTTGACACATTCTTTTCAGAAGGGCTTGCATGGCAGAAAAGAGTAAGTTTGGTAAGCATACTTTTTCCACAACGTCAATTACAGCATTCCAGAGCATTTGTTCTAGTAAAATATGGCTACCAAAGAATAATAATTTTTATGGAAGAAATCTCTATTCATTCACCAAGCATACGTTAAAAGTACACCTGAGCATTTTACAATTTCAAAGAGATCTTACTTCTTAAAGAGATCCTTGAATACCAAATTTTAAAAAAGCCACACATCCGTAAGGCAGCCTCCACACTGACTTAGCAAAAAAGGGCTCATAGCCCAAATGAAGACCTCTCAAGACCAGAAAGAACTGCTGCCCTTTTGAGTGGTCAAACTCATTCAGAGACCACACATTAAGGGCTCCAATTTTGTAGCATGGAACTGGCCTCATAAAGGCTCTCCCCAATAAAGCCAGCCAAACAAACAATTCTCCTAGGGAGAAGGAATACAGGTTATTCAAAGAGTAAAAAAAATGGTACTAGAAGATGTAATTATATCATACAGCATAATCTTCTTACTCTTGTAATATTAGCAGAAGACTAGCTTGGCCTGTTAGCAGAGAACAAATTGTTCTTAATATTTTGCCTCTGTTCTTAGAACATAAAAAGCAATTTTCCAATAATTTGTAGCAGAAATGGCCCAGAGAATGGTTCTCAAACCATTAGACTGATCCTCAGCCTCCAGAAGTGCCTAAGGGCTTTCATGTCTGACCACACGACTGACTTAGCTGTCTCATCACAAGAAACCATAAATCAGAAATCTCAAAGTTAATGGTGCAGAATAATGCTCAGGCCCAAGTAATTCTCTGCAACTGTACCTCAGCATTGACTGAGATGACAAGATGTTGCATATTGTACACTGCATTATAAAGCAAACCCTACTAAAGGTAGCACAAATGAAAATGAAGCACACTTCAACTGCAGTGCTATGAAAAGAATCTTTAAAGGAAGGGATGTGGTTCCTGGCTTTGCCATGGATTCCCTATGAAATCATTAAGAAATATTATTATGTCAATTATTTACTGAACTAGGATAATAATCTGCCTCAGATGAGGACTGAGCTGCTTTTGGTTTATATTAATGAGGTATTCTTCTGAAGTTCAGGAAATAAGCCCATTTTTCTAATACAGGCAGCTGCCCTCATCAAAAATCCTTCATGTCTGTCAGAAATCAAGGAAATTCTCTGCTGTGTCTTTTTTGAGAATGCATATTCTTAATCATAGTTACCAAGAAATCTCATCTATAATATTAAATTAATGTTAAAAAAGGAAAGACTGTATTTGAAGAGCCAATTACAGAATTAAACATCCAGATTGCTGCCTTTTGGCCATGAAGAGAAAACAGAATTCACTATAAAAATAGCATTTAGCGGTAAAATAGTTTCCTTCAAGATAGGAGTTTTACTGCATGGTCTCCTCAATATCTAGTTACCAAGTCTGGACTGATCACCAACAACCTAAGCAGAAACCACAGGAACAATGCAAATCTTTTTGTTAAAGACTTGATCCAAAAACTTTTCATGGACAGGCTCTGCATAACTACTCCGGATCCTCTTTCCAGAACAGCTGAATTTGAGTGTAATTACTACCCTAGATAATGGGACTGCTTATATTACAAAACCCTCAAGTTTCTAAAATATTTAAATGCCATACTGCTTTTCCTCACTTGAATACTGTACAAGTTGAGTTTTTAAAGCGGGTTCCCCTTCTCCTTCCCTAAATTTCGGCTTCATGTCCTCAAAGGTTAAAGCCATGCCTGCTTGACTTCCATCCATGGGAACAGCCCCTTTATTTACCCAACAGGATCAAGACAAAAATATCTGTATAGCTGCTTTTAAATCTGAGTTGATGTTAGTGCTTAGATAACGTAACAAGAGGCTTTACACTTGAATAATTGGCTACATACAGATGCACTGAACTTGGAAAGTAAAACCACGGATCACACATTGCCATGCTTTAGAAATGAAATGGTGACATTGCCACTGACAGGTGAGAGGGGTTAACTCTATACTGAAGTCTTTTAATTTTACAGGTCAACTCAGAATAACTTACACTTTATGTGAGGTTGGTTTCCGTTTGTTTGTGGGCTTTTTCCTATACACTCAGTGCAATTAGAATTAAAGGATTAAAACCCATTTAAGTCAGCTGCACTTCCAAGACAAAAGACTTGTAAAGACAATTCAATATATTGTTCCTATCTGAAATTCATTGGTGTTGGGTTAGCAGAGAGAAGAGCTGTTCTGATTTCAATAGAACAATCATGCGCTAACATTCATTTCCCACGCAGTCTAGGTAGGTGCATTTGCTGCTTAATTCACCTCTTGGGAGGAAGATGAAATACAGAAGTCCATCATAAAAGCAGTTTAGAAACTCATAGCCCTTGTAGCCTAAACAACAGAGAGATGGAACACAACTGATCTCCCAGTTTCCTCCCACCTCTCCCCCTCTCAGTATATTGAGAAGAAATACCAGGAGTTAGGGTCACATATTTAAGCTAAAGATTCTGATTTTGGAGTAGTGAAAAGACACTGGCACAGGTAAACCCCTAGCCTTGCCAAAGAAAGGTCAGCCTCAATCCATATGCTAGGAAGAACACCTGCTTACTGACCAGAAATGCGCTACTTTTACAGACAGCTGTACAGAACAAATAAATACTGCTGGCAGTTCTGCCCCCCTTTGCTAGAGAACACTCTGAACAATTGCAGATTCTTGGCAGTAAAGTCCTGTCTGGTATCAATCATCTCATTTCTCTTGTTGCTTTTCAGTGAAAAGATTATTTTCTTCTGCACCTCACCACCACCAAGTGATGGCCATGCAAAATGAGACACATTGCAGGCAACTGCTGTTTTGAGACATCAGACCTTTGGCCAGTTTGATACTTTTCTCCCCTACCCCTCTAACCAAGCATTCTATGGCTTTTCTGCTGTAACTGATCATTCAGAAACTCATAGTAAAGTGTTCTAAAACTTCCTGCAGAAAAGAGCCTCTTCAGTAGATGGACAGCAGGCAACTACTTGATTCAGACCGTGAGGACTTGACTTTGACTTCTAGGCTAGGTGCATTGTTATGTAAATAGAGAATACATTCAGATAGCACTTGTATTACAGAATGCTGCAAATGCCTGCAAAAAAAATTAAAGCAGAGTGTTAAAAATCATAGGTAGGCTCCAGCTAATTTAATTTGCAAAGAATCATATTCTGGGGGATCTCAGAAATCCTAAGATAGCTCTTTTTTGGTATATTTTGCTGCTTTAAGCTAGGATGACAAGGGCAGGTTTGATGCTAAGACACCAAGCACACGACAATACCAAAGCACTCTGTTAAAGCAACAGGTAACTAACACAGCAGCTTAACTGATAACCTCCACTAATGGCAGAAAATATTTTGCCAAGTATGAAACAGAGAACTGCTACCAAAATATAAGGTAAGCCCTCCAAATTGAGAAGGCACAGCTCACAGCAAGGCAGCCAAGGTTCCCAAGAAAAGGTGTAGATCCCCCTACGTCCAAACTTTAGCCCAGTTTTGGAAGACAACGGTGCTTGCCAATGGTCCTCCGCTCAGTTTGGGTGCATGTTGTCATGGTAACGCAGCAGGCTTAAAAAATCCACTCTGAGGGCTCAGCAACACGATGAAGCATCACTACAAAACCTCTGTGATTGACTGAAGCAGCCAGCACTTGAGAACTGACTTCTGGTGTTGACTGCAGAAATCCCTGCTCACAGGTGAAAACCAGCATTTTCTAGACAGTTCTACCAACTCTGCCAGCCTGGGAGGCAAACACAGGTACTACCACCAAGTTTAAGCAGATGGGGCAACTCAGCAGTTGCTCAACATGGCTCTGCATTAGAGGCACAAAGGTACACTCCAAGAGCAGTGAAAAGTCTTTGACTGTGAAGCTTCTGCAGAAATGACAGACTGCTAAAAGTCTAATGACACCTCCTCAGTGCAAGGGTCTCCATTGGATTCTGACAAAAGATCAATCAGAATTATAAAACTTCATTATTTGCTAACACCAGTATTTTTCTCACTGACAAATTAAAAAGCCTACAGACGGACCTTATTCACAGCTTTTCAAGGGGTAAACCCAAATTTTGGAAACATTAGTAAAATGACAAATAAACATGTCATATCTAACTTTGTGCCTTTTTTCTTTTATAAATAGCTGATAATTCAACAGTAGATTTTCTAACTGCTAGGACTACTAGCATGAAACTTACCTGCATTTGCTTAGTGCCAGAAAAATATTCCTGCTGAATTCAAGTCTGCCAGCTAATTTTAAAGACCCACAGTACTTGCCCAGATTTCCAAGGCACCTATGTGTACTTTTAAACATTTACCCCAGTCTATTTACAACCAGTCCCTTTGAACTTTCCATTCTTTATTATAAAAGAACCATACTTTCTCCTAGCCACTTTTTATACAACTATCAGCCATCATCACATGGGTTAAGAATATCTAGCAAAATCCTGCAATTAGGCAGAATTTTAAATTCCCAAAGGCACAGTCAGTCAGGACTAGAATGTCTAAATTCCTGCAGTGAAATGAAACCTGCTAGACTAAGGCTCTCAGTGTAGGGTCTGCTGCTCTGATCTGGTATGAAGGAAATGCTTCTTCATGTATGAACCTGTCAGCAATGTCAGGTTGTGAAGGGAGACTTCCAAAGCACACTGCTTGTTACTAAAGCTATTAATTACTGCAGTGCCATGGAAAATCTGGGGAGAGGATCAATTGCCATAGCTGGTGGAAGGAAAACTCCAAGCTAGGCTTCCAAAAGCATATGTGTTGCAAAAGCAATTTTTGTAAACTTGTTCGCTGTCACTCATCTTCAGCTTGAATTAACTGTGTATTAGAAGTGTGTAACCCCTCTAAGTAGATGCAAGCCTGCACATACTAAATTACCATCATTCTAGCCCCTGCTGCATTAACATTAATGCAAGACTTCTTGTACCTCAAGCTCCTCCATGCTATAATGCAATCTTCTAAGTATCGGTGATACAATATGAAGGAGTAACCTATAGAGACTGACTAAACCATGTTTCAGGGATAGTTTAAAAGAAATTAATTCAGAACTGTTTCTGCAATATTCTGCCCATCACAGGCTGCTAAATGTGCTTCCACACTTTAAAAATGCAACACCATTACTACCTCACCAGCAGCTATTCAACTGCATAAGCACAATTCAGACATGGCAAGAATATCAGATTTCTTCTGCAATAGTAACAATGTTAAAGTTTGTCATGGGATGAGTTTGAGATTTACTTTTTAAATCAAATCAGGAGTTATATTTCATTACAAAGGAATCTCGCCCCCAGGCCCTTGCTGCCCCATCTGAAATGGTCAGTGGAATCATGGCACTGAAAGAACATATTTGAGCTGTGCAGTGACAGCTTCTGGCCAAGGCTTCCTGGGACCTCCTCATCATCTGAAAGATAAACTGCAAGCACACACTGAAAGATCTGGCCCCCAGCAATACCTGACAGTTCACAATTCTCACACTGCATGTACTCCTACATCAGCCCATAAAAACACACAAAAACTGTGATGAGTAAGGAGGAATAGAGAAAAGGTAGGCCAATACTGAGTTAAAGACAACAAAAATAAAAGAGCACCAAGTCATGATTTTGCACTCAGGTGCAGCTGAAGATAATAAAACCCTTTTCATTGTTATTCTAAATATACTCTACACACATTATTTTTCTAAATACCTTTAAACTTTTAGGCAGTCTGAGTAAATTATCTGTAGACAATTTGCACTGATAAGCTCACATGCTCCTATTTCTAAACTATGATTTAAAAAGAACATTATTTCTGCCATGTGATCTTATTACCTAAACATACATATATACAGATGAACATGTATGCCCATAGATGGTCTGGGAGATTCCTAAGGAATCCACAGGCATAGGACCTATAGTTAGTCTTCATTTAACCATAAAAATTAAAATAATCAAAATCCTAAATTAAGAGAATGCTTTAAACATAGTTTGATGTATAAATGCAGAGCCACTGAACACAATGAAGTTAACTCACATACTAACGTAATCACATCTGTTTTGTCTGCATACACAACTACAAACCTGCCACCCAATTTTTGCAAATTAAATTTAAAACTGAGAGCTCATTTTAATTTTGTTTAAACAGTAAAAACTCTGTTTGAAAACCTGTACTTCCAGGGTGAATGACAGCTGAAGGAATGACTTTGTTGCAGTCTGGACACAGAAAAATACTGCAAATTGAACAATGGGGCATTATTTTAGTCCAAGTGCGAGACCTGAAATGTATTTTAAGCAATGTGTTCATTCTCACAAAAACCCATGCAGAAGTATCAGATGGTTTACAGCAAGAATGTACAGTCATTTTGTGTTAGTTTCAAACACAAGCTATTTCTTATTCTCTATTTCAAGCACTAATGCAAACCATGAAGAACTGGAAAGAGTACCTTGTCCTGATTAGAAAGTATAAGATTCATCCAGATTTATTACAGGAATCAAAGGAGGTAAGACACTTGGTCCTCCATCCCATTATTAAACTTTTCAAATTAGTTGCTTTAGAGGAATAGTTTGAATTACGGATAAAAACTATATAGCTTAAATATAAGTTGTTTTGCTGAAACTCAGAGCCAGGGTGAAAGCATGAGTAAAATTACCACATATGCTCAGTATACTAACAATTACCTCTACTCCTTTCAGAGTAAATCAAAGATGTTAAAGCTCTGAAAGCCTTGAGCCCAGCAATCTAGAAGATCACTGGTTACAGCATCTACTAACAGAGCAGCAGTGTGTGTAAACTGAGATTAATGCACAGCCCCTGGCAACAGGGGCTTGTACAATCTGCTTTTAAGGGAACAGAGACAGACCAGCTGTTTATACTTCAGGTTAACAGTGAGCTTTAGCAAACAGTCTTGTCTCAAGATGCAACAGGACTCCACTCCAAAGAAATATTACTGAAAACTGTGCACAAACTAAATTTAAAAAGAACATCTTTCTACTTATCCGCTTATCCTTAAAATGTAACATTTAGGATGTTCCAATGATCTCCGAAATGCTCCCATGCTTTTGTATTATGAATAGCTGTCATTACCAAACCAGCTAAACCCCAATATGGATCAGATGCAAATAATTAGATTTCCTCATATGTAGTTCACTACATGCATGTAACGTGCACAAAGTGAATGCTGCCTATGCAATGGTACAGTTATGAACCAATGCATACTCCTTCTCATTTTTGAATTGTTTTATGTAAGAAACAAAAAAAGTCACAGGGTAATAGGTACGCCACGTGTCATTGCAGAACTCCAAAACTGTCACTGGATATGGAGCACCCATCACACTGAAGCCACTGGTGAGAAAAATCAAGAGAAAAATCAGGTGGAAACCCAATGTACACTTGTAAATGAAGACCACTGGTACTAATTGGACGTGGGAATGCCACGGGAAGGGCTCGCTTCCACAGACCTTCCAGCTAAGAGAAGCCACTGGATTTCATCCCAGCCATGACTCAAAGCCTTCCCACACTCTGTAAAGACAGTCTGCAGCAAATAGTCACGTATTGTTTTATGCAGTAGCACTAGTAGAGAAGGTTTAAGAGAAAGTGTTCTCTCAGCCATCATGCTTCTCAAAATCTGAATAAAGAATATCAGAAAATTCAACCAGCTGGCAGCTGGATGAGATGTAGAAAAGAATCAGAAATTACAATTATAGTTTCCCTCTCCCAAGCAGATGGAGAACCAATCCACAGCAAACAGAGGGTACACAAGAAACCTCTCTTTACTTCTGGCTCTTTCAGGTTCAGACATATGAAGCCCGAGTTTGTGCCTGACCTGACACACAGATTCCCCCCTCAAAATATCTACAAAGAATCAACAAATTATTTGAACAAAAGAAAGCACACAGTAAGTTTTCACTGTCCTTGTTACATTTAAAAGTGAGACCAGGAGTGTTGTGAACAAGAGTATATAGCTAACATTTCTAACAGGGATTTATTTCTGTCACCCCACATGGAAAGAATACAACAGAACAGGAAGTAGTTTGTGTTTATTCATGTGAAAACAGGAACACACTATAGAAGAGGGTTCAGAGTAATCTCTTCATTAGGCATCACTTTCACTTCATAAATTTCCTATAACTTCCCCATAGTATTTTTAATGATCAAATACAGAAAACAGGATTATGAAGAAACCCACTGGTGTTGTACCGCACATCTTCTGAAACTACAAATGTCAGTATGTGGGCAACTTTCTGACATTACACAGCTTGTAGGACCAGGGGAAGTGTGCAAGATGTACACACCCGTATTCACATACTGAGCAGAAGAGACAGGAAAGAAGTTGCATTCACTTTCTAGTGCAAATCTACAATAATCACACAGACAGAACAACATTTATTAACAGGAATGGAACAAGTCCACACATGAATAAGAAAAGATCATAAATAATACAGTTGCAAAAAAGATTGAAAATCTCAGACTGAGGTAGTCAAGACTGTGCAATATGGATATTTGTACAGAGCACCTGTACAGCAGTTTCTCAAAAGCAGAAGCTTACCATGAGAAATGTGGCTGGCTAGTGGGGTGGGTATGGATTATCATGGGGATGCCTTCCATTAAGAAATTAACTAAGATCAGCTGGTGATACATACAATATTTTCAGTTGAAAATACCACTAAACAGAATCTCAGCCAAGAAGTCTATTCTACTTTGACTTCTGATCACTCCAACTTCATCCTGACAGGAGTCAGTTCCCATTTTTCCCCAAGCAGAATAATTTTGGTGGTATGTACAACATTTTCTTTTCTGAATTCATAACCAGACTAAAGTAAAACGGGAAGAAAATACTTTGAAGAAACACAGACATTTTAAACAAAAACAATCATTTTTCTAAATGGTTTTATTTACATTTTTCATATACAAGTACGTTAAATGATACATTCTGACTAGTATCCACACCAGTGTGAATTACATGGATTAAAGATACTGATGTATTGCATATGATGAAATGCAAAACAATCAACCCTAAGCTGTGGTCCCACCCCCTGGGTCCTCATACAGCATCTGGTTTGTTACCAAGACATCTAAAATTCAAAGTGTCCATATGAAATAGAAGTTATCTAAACAAATGTAGCTAGTTGCATTTCTTTAGGACAAGCAATAACACAGGAGTCTTACTTGCAAAATTGGCAAGACAAAAAATACATATTAACAGCCACACCTTTTACATGCATGTTACCAGCTTTGCATTTATTGTTTCTAGACTTGGGCTATTTGTTAACTGTCTTCTGGTTATGACTTTTATGTCTTTAGTTATAGCAGGACAGGATATAATGCTTTATACTCAATAAAAAAAATAAAAAGTGTGGTGTGAACTGACCTGAAGCATTCAGGACAATTACAGAGGGAAGTTTCCATTCAGAGTAACTGGAACTAAAAACTCTTTAAATCATTAAAAAAATGTAGCAAATACCTGAATACAGTTTAATAAATGTGCCTAAGAGGGTTTTCAACCTGATGATTTCTCAAAGGAAACTAGCAGAGAAAAAAGTGACAACTTCAAATGCTTGCTTCAGAACTACTGAAGTATTTATGGCACTGGTAAAGTAAATGTTCTTTCATGTGCATGAAAAGTATTATCAGGTCTTTCTGTATTCTAAAAGATGGTTCAAACAGTCAAAGTGACAAAGGAAAGAGTAACAGACAGCTGGGCCTATGGGATCGCAGGGTATTAAATTGGATTTATTTTCACATTTCTGTAGCACCTTTTAGCCAGGTGCCAAAAGCACTTTAATCACTAAAGCAGCCTCACAACAACCCTGTGAGGTAGGTAGGTATCGGTTTAATAACGGCAAACAGGTTAAATAACTTACCGAAGCAGACACAGCGCATCAGCAGAGCAGGCTAGAGTCCAGATCATGTGATCTATGAATTTAACATTATGGAACATGTGGGGCTGAGACTTACATACTCTTTTATACAACTGTGAAAGAGGCACTGCCATGTGAATTAAGTTTTCTGAAAGGAGATTTTTACAAGAAAGTATCAAGAGAAAAATGTACTTTAAGTAACTAGAGAAAACAAGAGTCGGAGAAGAGTAGCACTACGGTTCCACTTCCTAAACTTTAAGAGATGCAGAATAGCAAGTTAACTATTTTACTTGCTTAAATACTTATCAAATCCAAAACTCTACTGAGATGTTCAAATAGTATGACCCAAAAAAGTTGTGAACTGGGAGTTGTTTCATCCACTTATATTATTATATAGTCCTGTAATTCTTCTTTGAAGGTCAGAAGAAATAAGAAGCAGTGCAAGAATCCAAACGTTTTCATCAATTTCAACTTTAATAGTGTAATTCCCATTAACAAACTGTCAAAGCCTGCTCTTCCTAATTAATCTGCATGCTCTACTGACTACCTAACCAGTCACAATACAGAGAGCAGAGCATATAAATCAGTGCTTGGCACACGAAATGCTAACGTGAAGTATTTGGTCACTTCACGGTCTGTGTATCAGTTGCAGCAAGTTGGATGATACACTAAATGCTAAGCACTGCTCTCTACTGTATTCCACTAGGGAACACAGTCATACACAAAAAAGAAAACAGTCAGTGAGCTAAACAAACACAGCCATAAAACTGAGAGGTAATCACAGCGGTAAGGCCTGCACTTAAAAGTTATACATTATAAAAGGAACTGGCACATGCAGTTTTTGTTCAGATAGTTTATAAACCCTTTCTACTGAAGACTGGAAGTGACTAAAGAGAACTCATTTGTTAAGTCAGACAAAGGGGAATTTAAAGACTTCTAACAACTTCATCCAGAGTTCAGCTGTTAAAAGGCCAGTATCTTTTTCATAAGGCCCTTTTCATAACCCTCACCCTGGCTCATCTTCCAATACTGCACAACAACTAGGTAACGTTATTCAGCTCTGTTTATGTCTTTCAGAGGGCAAAATTCTCTAGTGAAAGACAACGTGCCAGAAAAGAACCCCCAATTCACTCCCCCTTTCTGTCTTTCCATGACGCAAAGAGGAAACATTTTCGTGCTAAAGAGTAAAATGCTTGTTTTGACATCAGAAAAAATGCAGATAACAGATGACTGAAGATTTTGCAATGTTCATATTTCAATAATGAGGCAGCAAAAGTAAATTGAAAGCAATGCTGGAGATCTACCACAGGTTTATTTTACTAAGCTAGAATGTTCTATACTTCTGAACAGTCCAAGAAAAGCTTTCTAGCAAGAGGAGACTACTAAAATTGCCAAGGAAAAAAGCTTTTGGAAAATACTTTCCTTATACTCCTTATATATCTTAAGGCTGCAACAAAAAGTCTGAACAGAATTTCTCTACTCAGGTAGCCTTCAAAAAGTAACTGAAGTCTTACTTTAACCATGGTGTTAAAAGAACATTTGATAAAGCATTTTGATTTTAACTCACCCAGATGGACTGTACATATGATATGCAACCGAGAACAACACTGACGATAGTGCCCAATTGTGCGAGCATATGTTTTTTTAGAGAGGAATTTAGAAGTAAGGAGTTATTTCATCTTATAGCTATTATGTGCTCACATATGCTTTAAAAAAAGCAGAGAAAAGCATATGGCTTTATTGGTAAATAGGCCACTATATCAGTTGTAATATGCTACTGTAACCAGGAAAGGGAAGTTGAAAATTAAGCCATAACTGGGATTTTAAAATTTGGTTATTAAGATGAGAGAGAAATTTCTGAATATTACCCTCTTACATTTCTTTCAAATATAACCCTCTTCAGGTGCAACCTCTACCAGAAATCTAAAGTTTCAAATTTTCCATTGTTTTAAATAACAGACTTATATATTCATTTCTCTAATATCTGAAGTGTAGTAATAAGCAGACACACAAGAACTAGTGATGTTCATGCCAATTCTTTCCCTCTCAGATTTATCTCGTGTCACCTAAACTTACCATAACTGCTGAGGTGCTGACCTGCCCTCCTTGAAGGAACAGGTAAAACATTCTACCCTAGACTGTTACAAGCTTTGCCACTCTTAACGTTTTTAAATACTCTTAGATTATAAATTAGGGGAGGTAATGTCTGTCAATTAATTTCTGAACACAGTTTAAGACAGGAAGCTTTACAATGACAGATAACAGAACTTTCTGCTGAACGATGTACAGTATAGGACTGACTTTCTGAGATGGCCTTACTCAAATTTGAGGCATTGGAAAGGTTTTTTAAAAGCACAGAAATCAGGTAATTTAATGCAATTATGAAATTAGATTAGATTCTGAAGACTAGAACCTGTAGCAAACATTTCAGGGTTTGAGGGTAATGGATTTGGCTGCAGGGTCCAAAAAGGAAAAATATGTATTTGTACGTTAGTTCATTTGCAATCCCCCAAACAGGAATAGTCACCAACATTGTAACTACTGCTACAAACTGCTGGAAACAAAACAGTGAAAACTCAATCTATTTAATTTGGTAACATTCAATTTACATGGCACTATTTTGCACTGTAGCACCTTACTTATAAACTGCCATATAAAAATTTGTTTGATTTCCATGATCCAAATTTTCCTTATCTTCAAAATTTACTGCTAGACATTTCTGGATAAATAATTTAATGTAAAAAAAGAAATGATAACTATGCAATGAAATTTCACATAAAATGGAAGAAAAAAAGAGCTCATTTTTTCATCTACAGAATACAGTTCCCCACACCTGAAGTTTAGCATATAGAAAATCTGTCTCAAGAAACGTGCAGCTGGAAGATGCCCACAGAAACCATGTGTATTAGTATTAAATAACAGCTACAGAAAGGAATCAAACCAAAATGAACACCACCACCCCCCCATGATTATATAGGGAATTTCATGGCATGTCTTTAAAGACAATTCAACTGACCAATGCACTTAGTGGTAAGTCTTACCCAGTTATGTAAACAATCACAGTTGGGTTGGGATTTTTAAAAGCTAATGAGTTGTGCTAATGCATTTTCATTCCAGAAATTATCTTCCATCCCCACACCCTCCCTGCAAACACTGTTCACAGAAACACTCAATTTCCTAAGAAAGCAAAAAAAAAAAAAAAAAAACCAAAAAAAACCAAAACCAAATATTCAGAGAAAGTCATTCAAATAAGTTTGTATGTGTAAATAAAAAAAAGTCCTCTAAGTAAGTGACACGGGAGGCAATAAATTGACACGACAAGCAAATAAAAGGCTAAAGCACTCCAATACCATTGAAACAGTTTTAATGTTGTTGCAATTCCATAATGCAACAATCATCAACTCATAAAAGACCCAATACTTTAGAATTCATTTTAATCATTCCTTTGTACCTATTTTACAAAATAAAGGCAAGGCATATTTAAAATCCCCTTTCCCCTAGATATCATGTGCCTATCTTATTCATGCTTATAAAAATATAAACTTAAAATCCTATTAAATGTTATATAAGAAAAAATGTAAAAATATTAACCTCTGCTTCAATGTACAGTTTCCAGAATCTGCCAGAACTGGGGAACTGGGCAACAAGGCGTTCATAGGTCTTCCGTGCTTTGTCTATGGGCTGATTCTAAAAATTGAAAATCAAAACAGCATTTACAATATTATGATTTATGTAAATGAATATGTTGATTTTACTCCAGAACCAAATAGTGTGAGTGGACCATAGATAAGGAAACGTAATCCTATATCACTAAACCTGTGCCTCTCGAATGAGAATGCTCCAAGCGTCAAGGTCATATGGATTTTCTTCTAGTTTCTTTTCAGCTTTCTTCACTTTTTCTGGGACATACTCAGCAGTCTAGAAAATTAAAAAGAAGACATAAGAGATCACAAGCAGTGTTTGAAAAGTTCTGTTCCACCTACACAGTCAAGCTAAAGATAACATTCCAACAGTGCAACATTCCAGAGCTCAGTTTTTAAGATGCAGTTACTAAATTGGAATTCATCTGGAAAACAAGTTGTCCCAGGAAAATAATGCACACAGAAGTTCTACATGTTATGGACACCAAACAAGATGTTAGACCAAACCAATTCAATGTCTCTAAAACATGAGAACAAATTTGAGTTTGCCAGAATATTTACCACACCGTGAATTTTAAACATTTTTACCAACCTGCAACTTTTAAGACGCAAAAAGTAAATTCAGACCAACATTGCTATTACAGAGCTCAGGCAAACAAATCCAGATTACTGCAGGAGTCGTTCTGCATATGGAGAACAGCAAGTGTTGGGTATCAAACATTTAGCAAGAAAACTAGAAGATGAAAGCTTAGCAGAAAAAGATACACACTACCCAAGCACAATTTTTTTTTACCTTTCTGACCTCTCAATTCCTACAGATGCCCTCCTGTAGTTTTGGCACTAAAACCACCCTTTTTTTAAAACACTCAGACATTCCTACTGAAGTTTAAAAGCTTTTTTGAGGCTAAAAGCTTTACCAAATTGAATGCAAACTTGTTAACATAGTCACTATTATACTATAAGTTTATGTGTTCTTCCAAACACTTCTGGAAATAACTTGCTTTATGATTTTCAGAGCTTTTTTTTCTAGTTCTAACATTGTTAACACTAAGTAGCATTAAAAAATTACATTGTGAAGATCACACACAGATACCCTTAAAATACATTCTTGTTACAAGCCTAAATGATCCAAAGTTTATTCTTAAGCCTGAAATATTGTTCTGACCTGCACTCCAAATCACTAACTTTGCAAACCTGGCTCATTTTTAGGCAGACAATAGCAATACAAAAACCACACCAATAAATTTTTGCCTTTGTAAGATGTTACAATAGTAACCCCTAAATCACTTCTATAAGGTTGTTCGTGAAATTTTACAATTTCGCTACGTAATTACTGTTAAAATATTCATCTCTAATGTATAGTGCAGTGTGACTTATTTACCATGCAGAAAATTCTAAAAAAAACCCCAAACCCAACCCTGTCACTTGCTAAAATATTATTTCAAGGAATTTATTTTAATTCTTCATATTGGGTCTAGGTCCCAGAATCCCAGGATGGAGCAGGCTGGAAGGGATCACAGTGGGTCACCTGGTCCAACCTCCCTGCCCAAGCAGGGCCATTCCAGAGCACACAGCACAGGTCAATACATCCTTCTGAAGCTGAGAAAGACAAACAGCACAGAGAGAAACACCTCTCTCTCTCAAAAACGCCATCATCCTTTATAAAGGGCAACTTCAGAAGGTAAGACTAGTTCTGAATAATTTTAAGCATTGCCAATTTTTGTGTCAGTCCTCCTAGCAGGTTCAAGGTATATTCAAAATATATCCCTTTAGAGATTTTTTTTTAAATAAAACTACTTATAAAATGAACAAATGATCAAAAATGTTGCAGAACTGTTAGATGGACATGTAGTGGCAGATATTCATTAAATGGAAACGAAAACATCAGTAGGCTGAGCTTTATAGGAGCTTCAGGACCATTATTCCTTTAGATTCACTTTTCAAGCAGTTCAAGCAATTTTCAACATTAATTAATACAAAGCAGTGTTATCTTGGAAGGCAAACATCAAGTCTCACAGTAAACTACTATAACGTTAATTTGATTTTAAAAATAAATCAAATAGCTGTAGCTCCAAGCTGTCAGCTTGAAAGTAGTAAATTTATAAACTGCCATATGCATAGTTTTACATCCCTAAGTCCATCAAAATTTTCATTCTGTAGTACCAGATTCAACTGATACAGGCTTAAGATGCAAAACAGTATGAAATGAACTAGTGGTTTCACTAGTGGTTTCATCTCTTCCCAAATGACCTGCACAAACAGATTTCAGCTTCCAGAAACAGCCCTGGAGATGAAAAAGCCTATTTCTGTAAGCTACCTCCACAGGTGACCCAAAGCTGAAATGTTGCTTATTTAATAAAGCACTAATTCAAAGACATCAACATTAGTGGGAAGCACTGCTTCTCACTATAATCATCCAGTGAAATCTACTTATCTCAAATATATTGTTCTGGAAACAGTTAAGACAGAAATGCCAGTCAGATGTACCATTAGTTTACTTTTGTATTATTATATTGTATTAGCTACAATAAAAAGGACCCCACACTACAAAACCACAAGGTCCTGCACTGTAAGTACTGACTTTTCAACAAGATAACATAGAACGCAACACTGAAGCACCTTTCAACTATTACAGCAGTAGTTAGGTTGTATTATCTCAAACCTTTCCATGTGACAAAAAAAAATCATTTAACTGCACTGTCCGCTGAGTTAAGACTTCCAGGAATTTGATTTCACCTACGCAGATACAAAGTCATAAACTCAGAAAGGCTGAAACAGCTCAGGAAAAAATAGATGGGGATAGAATGCACAGAAATAGCAATCCTAAACTCATTTTGTATGTTTGATACATGAATCAATCTATGAAGCACAATAAAATGTCCATTATTTTACTAGAAAATAAGAAAGACTGATTTTCTAAGTTGGCAAATAATTGTTTAGCAGCAGCAGATAAAGTTCTCTGTTCAGTTATACAAGACAAATTATAGACATCTTACAGAACTGAAAATAACTGATCACAGTTTTAAACTGGACTGCCTGGACCTGCTTGTACCTTAGGTCACATAGAAGAAAACACTCAACTTCTTACAGCCAGTGAGAACTCCCTCTCCTGTCCCCCTCCACCTTCAGCACAGATAAAAGCCATCTACATTTCAGGAACACACTGCACTGCAGGCAAATCAGTGTCCTTGTTCTACCTGAGCAAAAATAAGGCCTCACTGCATCTTCACAAATAATCACTCCTAATACCCTGGAGGAATCAACACTTAGAATTTCCAGTCTGGACCGTTCTGCCAGAACTAGGTCTGTGAGCAAACACCCATTGAGAGGACACAGCAAAATGGAACAAAGGGCTTGACTTTTAACCTAACCCAACTACAGCCAGGAATACATTTGATCCTAGTTTTGAGAACTTTGTGTTAACTGCACTTTGTGCTTAGAGCTGCTGTTATCACAGTTCAAGGGCATATAGCTTTTGATTATGTATTTTTCATTGTACTGCTTGCACAACAGACAATATCCAAAACTGTGAACATCTAATTCTTAGGTGTTTACTGCCATAATCATGCCCCTAGATAAGCATTTTCAGATAAGCTCATCCTGTAACAAGCCAGTTCAGGGAGATAAATCAGCAGAAAAATAATCCTATTTAGAAAAGCGATTAACTTTCTAATGGTTCAACCCCTTGGTTTCAGGATCAGATGTGATGCAGAATAAAGGATGCAAAACCATTCAGGATTCCAGCAGCCTCAACTTAGATCAGCTTAAACACCATCAAACCAAACCTAATCAGATGCTGGCTTTTTACTTTGCTTTACTACCTGAAAACAAATATCGCACACAAACTGTAAAACCTTTCTTTTCCTCTGCTTTTGTTAACTAGGTTCAGTAGATCTCTACATCATCAGGATCCTGTCCCATAAACCTCTGAAGGTCATGGAATTACTTTAGCTCTTAGAGTTTCTAAAAATTATTACCACCTAGTCAAGTTCACAACTACCCTTTTATTATTTATACACTGACTAATAGCAATAGATTTTAAGTGTAACAGATATTAGAAATATAAAAAGATCTTTCCAAAATCTGAAGAGACCCAAATCCAAACTTTCTAGGAAGACATCCAGGAGCTCCTTCCTGCAAAATACATCAACTACACAAAAACCAATTCTGAATTCATAAAGAATGTCTGAGGGAACAAAACCAGAAGAAATAAAAGTTGACTTTTAGTATTTTTTTATTTATCAATCACCACCAAGGGAATATTCTTGGTTTATACCACAGTCCTAAAAGCAAATTTCCTCCAGCTTCTTGAATGAACCTTCATGACTCCAAAGTGTCTAAGAAAATACCTAAACACCTTTTCATTATTTGCAGGACTAAATACATCCAATTGTTTAAGGGATCCACCCGTTTCCACAAAAGGATCCTCTGCAGTGTAAAGGAAATGCATTTAAATCAGCCGTTATATCCATGAAGTGGCCAGCTCAAGATGCTTTAAAAACTACCACTAATTATGAAATAAGAACTTCTACAAACAAGACATGTAGGCTGTTGTATACAAAAAGGAAAGGCAGGAAATTGGTTCAATATCCAAAAGGAGGTTTATGGCCATTAAGATAGAAGCCACTGTTTGGCGGTTTTGGCTGGGTGTTGCACACTTTAGCACAGCCTGGCCTGTAATAGACATAGGCAATAAAATTTCAAATATATTAACATGCAACTTAACAAGCATTGCCAGTTGTCCAGTTTGCTAAATTTACAGGCTGGTTTAGTCTAAGGCTTTTTTTCCTTGAAGTTTATTTATAGCTGCATGTGCAGAGAATAAGTTTTAAAATCCTTTCCTCAGTAACACATCCTTTCACTGGAGGAACTGTAGTTTAATCAATCCTTGCACTTTCTTAAATGTTTTTAATGCCTTGACTTCTTCTATTCTACGCTAAATTAATTCAAATGTGAACAGCCTTGGAAAAATTTTGTCCTTTAAAACTGGATCACTAGGAGCAGACATGGCCCAGCACACTCATCTTAACCAAAAATGGGTACTTAAACAAAAATGGGTAAGTACTGCCCCATCCCAACATAATCTGGGCTCAAAACTCTAGATAAACTAAAAATTTTAGATCAGTAATGATTACCATTCTTTCCTCATAGACTATTTCCCAAATGTTAGACTGACACATTTTTCACTTTAACTTCTTACTGGCATACCTGGAACTTACTGCCTCTGGAAATAAATCTAAATTACAATTTATTTACAACTGTGTAAAAACTGACACTAAACCACTGCATTATGAACTCAGAAGCCTTCCTTCTCCAATACTTGTATTCATTCTGTCTACTCATACAGAAGTTTCTCTAAAATGGCTCCTCCTGTGATGTTAAATTCACACAAACCCACAAAAAAAAAAAATCTGCTTTCAGCACTGCATTTGATGACATCTATTTTTAAAATGTTAAACTAAACTACAACATTTACTATTGTACTGAGCATACAGAAACTTTCATGATGTACCACATCAAACAGACACAAGACAAAGAGAAGAAGGAATCAAAAGGGACAAAAGTACCATGAAGAAACCAGAATAAACCCTTTTTGAGGTATTTTCTATAGTCACAGAAACAATACAGATATCTTTTTTTCCACAGCTAAGTCTTAGACCAGATCCATATTCATGTAACATAAAAAATGCATCGCAGACTGGGGTATGTATCTAAGAAACAGTTACTGGAAGTATGAAATGCATGTTCTAACCTTAAAAGATTAGAAGGCAACTAAAGCAGTGGTAAAGCAAATGTTACATTGTCTTCAGATGAAGTTGATGCCCAGCAAGTATATATTATGAGAGGGAAAAAAGTGGTTGTGCCATGGTAGAAAAGTGGCAGAGAGATCAAGGGATTTAGGTCTTGTTAGAGAGTACATGAAACAACCACCATGACTGAAAAGAAACTAGATGTGTACATCAAGGACCAGAAAGATATAAAGACATGCAGAGGTGCAAGCATGGGCTCTTTGTAACCCTGACATGTTAGGCTCAGAAGAGCCCATCAAGGAATTTTCTGGCAAACAGTGGCAGATGCAGCCTTTCAGTCCACAAAAGTGCATTTCTATGATACACACAGGGCTAAGTGTTTGGTATTTCAGAAACTTACCCTGGAAATTCTGTTTTGTTAAACATCATGGACGCCTTGCCAGAAGTCTGGCAGGGGCCTGACAGATTTTAAGTCCTCAAATGATTCAACTGGTTCTGCAGGATTAATTTGGGTCCAGCATAGTTAACACAGTGCAAGAATTAAAAGGTACTCCAAGAGTGTGGCTGCATTGTATTTGTTTGTCTTCCTGCTTCAGTCTGTTCTACAATAACATAAGGAGGAGACAACCAACGTAACATAGATTAGGCTCTTGATTCACACAGTAAGGCAGCCCAAAACTTCCTGGAGCTAAACCTGGCCTAAAGGCAGCAAAGCCACATTTCAACTGCACTGTACCTGGTACAATAAAGCCTCCTAAAGCCCACCTGTGTCTTAAACCTTACATTACCTTTATCCTCCCTCTCTTCCTACAGTCAGTATTCCACTTTGTTCTTCCTTTCCACACTACCACAGCTCTGTATTTGCTAAAGACAGCATGGTAATTCATTATTCACCTGGCTGCTTTTTGGCAGTGCCTTCCAAAAGCTCAGATCTGGGAAGCAGGATGCAGAACCCCCTGCCTGAAAGTCGGTCAAAGCTAAGAGCTCTGACCTGTCAAAGATTTCTCACCAGCATCATACACTCTCACATTTACATCTTATATACAGCACAGATATAAATTAACTGTGCAGTCCCCTCTTTGTACTGATCACTGTGACTGCCAAAGACAATAGCACCCAAAACCTCAGAGCTGGTTATGGAAGTAGCAGATGAAACCTGAAACAGGAAAGGCAGCTGCAATCCAGCCTCTGCCCAGCTTCAGTTTCCTAAAGCAAGGCACATTTAGAACCCTCAGAACACTGTGTATGCTAAGTTAGAGACCTTGCAGCCAGCACTAGGTTGGTCTAGAGCAGCTGCAGTGTGGGAAGAGAACAAGGCCCAGCTGCCCCCACCTCCCTCCAGGACACTGGATTTAGACCCCTCATGCCATGTCACACCATAGCCAAGCTCACTAAAGGGACCCCTCTGGCTACACCACGGGGTGAGTGGCAGCCTCTGTGCTGAAAACTCCATGTCAGTGCTGCAGAAGACACTGGGATCTAAATATGGCCTGTGGCAGCATTAGCAGTCAGAAAGAGAAGTCTGCCAGGTGAGAAAAAAGCTGTTCTTTAAAACGAAGAAAACTGAAGAAAGAGAGGTAAGAGACCATGACAAAATTAGAGACTCCTAGGAAAGCAGAATGCAGAGGCCTTCATTAAGAGGATGGAGCAGTATAAATAATAAAATAAAAATTAACCCAACATATTAGAGCTTTTTTATTAATTTGAACTGCACCCAACATGAACACAGTAATATTAATGGGCAAAAAAGATGAACCTTAGTATGGACAGAAGTCACAGGTTGGACCACGTGCTCTACACAGGCTGCAAATAACAACTTAATAGGTTTTGGAATGCTGAACCCCTCTGAGATATAGCATAGCAGTATTACACCTGCTACTTTTATGCAGTATACAGACAGTGACTCAACCTTTTGCCCATCAAATTCTCCCTTGCAAAAGAAAATAAAGCCTCAAGTCAGCATTGTTGAAGTTAAACAGTAACACTTTACAAGGTACAGAAACACACACGCTGCTTTAACAAACAGCTTAATTAGGCTATGAAACATCAATGCATTTTTGAAAACATATTGGAGTGGGGAGATCAAATCTGGAACATACTACACACCAGCATCAACAAAATTTTGCTGTAGCATATTTTTCTTTGCAACCACCTATCTCGTGATGAAGGGAACCATTCTAAATAGTCTCCTGCTCAAATGTACTCCAACTACACTTAACTAGCCTGATCAGCTTGGAGGACACAGGGAAATCTGGGAAATTATCCTAATGAGGCAGGAACTGAGTATTTTACACTCTGAACATTACATTTTCTATACCCACCCCGTCCACCAAAATAGTGATCTTATAAAATTTACACACCACCCTTCAGGGGTACAGGCCCAGACACACAGCAATTAACCTGTTTTGCAAGAAACTATCATTCTACAAAGAAAAAGCTACTTCAAAAAGCACTAAGGCATCAGCTTAATTTTAAGTATTTCCAAAGGCTACACTGGCTACTTGGACACATGACTATTATCAATTACTTTTCCCTCAAGCAGGAACTTGCATCCCCACCCCTTCAATTACTACCGATTTTAAACATAACCCCAGCTACTAAAAAAAAGCCATTTTGGAGAAACTCTGACAGTAAGTTGGAGATCGTTCACACGAATACCAGATCTAAAATGATAACATACAACACTCTGGTGGCACCTCCCTATAAATCAGGAGGTTAGGGTAAACATATACTTTAGTCTATTAAAAAGAACCAAAACAAGCCAAACTCCACTGAAACTGTAGTTATTTCACAGAATCCCGGAACTATCAGGTTTGGAAGGGTCTTCTGGAGATCTCCATGCCCAACCCTCCTGCCCAGGGCAAGGTCACCTGCAGCAGTAGGTTACACAGGAATGCATCCAGGTGGGTTTTGAAAGTGTCCAGAGAGAGAGACTCCACGCCCTCCCTGGGCAGCTCTTCCAGTGCTCTGCCACGCTAAAAGTAAAGAAGCTCTTCCTTATGATGAGGTGGCACCTCTTGAGTTTTAGTTTAGCTCCTTACTAAACGGAATACATCCTGTACCACAAAGAAGACCCTTTATCCAAAAAAAGCTTTTTTTATTGCTTCTAGTTTAAGGATTAAGTATATTTTAATAACGTCGGCAGAGGGTGTCGTTAAAGAGGCCTTCTCCATTAAACGCCTGAGTTCAGCCAACGCTCACTTTACGTAACACCGCAAACTGTCACTGTAAACAGCTCGTCTGGGTTGCAGTTTTCTTCCTGAGTGCGTTATGTTCAGCGACCACGACCAAGCGACACCGTGACAGCGGAGCTCGCCGGGGCGTCCATTGTCCACCTCGCGCAGAGCCAGGACGGCGAGGGCCCAGCGAGCCGGAGCTCCGGGCGCGCCACCGCCTAGGCCGGGGCGGCTCCGCTCGGCGCTTTCCCCACTCGCGGCAGGGCACACGGAGCTCCCTCCAACGGACGGGAGGGCAGGGGAGAGCTCAGAGCCCGAGGCAGGGCCGCGGTCCCCTCGGCCCCCGCCGCACGCCCGCCCTCGCCGAGCCCACACCGCACCGCTTCCCTCAGGGCGCGGCCTGCACCCACCCGGCCCCCGCTCACCTGGTCGCCGGCGGTTCCCTCTCCGGACATGGCGCGTTAAAACTGGGCTGGGGCGCGAGGCCCCAAGCGGGTTAAACCCCCTTAAAAACGCTCCTCCGGCCGCAGCCGCCGCGCCCGGGAGAGCGGCAGCGAGAGAGCAGCAAAATGGCGGCGGCACCTCCGGCCCGGGGGCGGGGGAGCGGGGCTGGCGGGAGGAAGTGCGTCATCGAGGCGCGCAGGGGCGGCCGGAAGCGGTCGGAGCGGCGCGCTGAGGGCGGCCAGCTGCCCTGGGGAGGTGCTTCCTCTTCCTTTCCTTTTTTCTCCTCTTTCCCTGTCCGTTCTTTCCTTTTCCGCATTGTGGGGGCATAGCTGTGTCCCCGCAGCCGCTGCCGCCCCACATGGGCAGGACGAAGCCGCGATGCTCGGCCCGGCCATGTCCTGAGGCTGGCCCCGGGGGCCGCCGTAGCCGCGCTCATGGTCCTCGCGAGAGTCGCGGCATTGCCGTTTGCTCCCTTCGCCCGCTCCTCGTGTCCTGCGGGACGGAGGAAGCTGAGGGGGTTTGGTGACTCCCAGCGGCACCTCGCCGGCGCTTTGCGTTCGCTGACGTGACGCCAGCGATGGCTGCCAGCCGCAGACGCGTCCGTTCCACCTCACAAGAGCTCTTGCTGATCGAGGCAAGTTCAAAGCACAGGCTGAGATCTTGGTCACAAAAGACCTCAAGGATACAGGAGGCAGCTCCCCCTAAAGCTACCTCATTTTATTTACAAAATACCCACCAGCCTGTTCATGAGAAAAGGGCCCTGAATCGGTCACTGCAGGGAAACTGCTATAAGAAAAAAAAATCTGGAGGAGACTTGGCAGATACCAAGGTGATTTAGCTGCCTTCACAACAGCAGTGTAAGTGTTCCTAAAATTGTGTAATACAGGCATGCAGAAATACATGAAGTAACTCGGTGTCAGTACTGGGGGTTCCTTTCTGCCTCATTTTCCAAACGTCCCCTTCTTAAACCACAGAAATGTGTGGAAAGAGGACATAAGGAAAACAATATGCAACCTTCTGAAGCTTCACCTGGGAAAAATAAAGGGAGCAGAGAGTGAAGAGTTATTTGACTAATTATGCAGTAGCATTTCTGAGAATTTTGGTTCTTCAGAATTGAAATGCAAACATGCCTGTCAATCTGTATTAGCAGATAAGCTGTCCTGTCCTTGGAGAACAGTGGCTTTGTGATATGAGCCTAACTTGTTGAAAATATTTGAGAAATAAATACAATTTCTTTCCAAAACCCCTGCAATTTTCCAATTCATTCTTGTAATGTTTTTCCATTTCCTATACAGGAACTAATTCCTTCAAAGTAATTGCTTGAAGCAATGCTGGTGAAACCTCTAATTAGACACTACTTACATTACTCCAGAACTGCTGAGTGTCAGCTGCCTCCCTGGCCTGGCTGAAATTTTTTCTAGTTCATCAGGTTTACGATTTGATGTGGATCTCACACCAAAGGAGCAGTATAACTTTTAAAAATAGAAGTGTGTAAGTGATAGGTTGTGTTTCAAAGTAGTTTGGAAAGTGTTTCCTTGTCTTAAATTTAGACTTTAAATAGAGCAGTGTTTAGCTTAAGTCAAGTTTTGTCTCACCGTAACTTAAATTTGGGCCTCGTGCAAAAGTCACCTGGCTTGAGTTTGATAGTACTGTAAATTCATTTTAGTTGGCCCAGTGAACAAGGTTGATTTGGGGCTTTCTCCTTGGTGGCATGAGGGCAAATAATAGGCATGCAACAGCTGAGTTTACAACAAGTACTTAGTTGCAAATTCCTCCAGCACAGCCCAAACGTTGTTTTCCAAGCTGGCTGTTCCTTCCCTTTCTTCTGAAGCTGCATCATCTCCAGGGGAGCAGCTTGAGGCTCCCAGCCTGAGGTAGCTGGGGCAGTGAGGATATGATTACAGGCCTGGCTGCTTGGAAGGGCTGCACTGCAATTTTCAGATGGTTTCTGATATCAAAGCAAGAGGACATTGCTAATACCTGCTGTGCTCTAGTGATTCATGCTGAGTTCAGTCATTGCTGTGAAATGTAATGGCAAGCCATGAGTTAACAAGGAAACTGTTGTGGATTATCCTTCCCTCTGGGAGGGGGTGTGACAGAAATCAAAAACAAATCTGAAGCTGAAAGACTTCTGAACTGAAGACTACTGTACCTACAGGCCTGTGATACTTAAAACTAGAAGAAATTGCGAACCTAAATAGATGTTGAACCTTAAAGGCTGCCAGGCCAAGATCTTGGCAAACTGTAAGCGAAGCAAATTTGAAAGGAAGCTGCTTTCACAGAGTTTGGGCAGTGGTTATCAAACAGACCTGACATACCTGTCTTCCAAGTGATTTTAGCTGCCACAGCAGCTTATTTTTAATGCTAGTTATGAAATCACAAGTTTTGTGCAACTATAACCACTAAAAACATTGTTTGCAACCTTATTTTCAAAACGATTCAATCACAGGTATAATTATGTTAATGCCTGCTCAGTGCTAGAGAGAAGGTTTAAGGCCCTTGGATTTGAGCTGCCCTATTAATTTCTGTGTGTCAGTTCTGAATCTCAAGCTACCAGAATGCAGAGTATGCTGAAGGTGGTCCTGCCCACTGTGTCACCAGTGTCACCACACTGTTGGAGGCTATGGGCTGTCACCCATCCTCTGAGATGGGTTTCAAACACAGGGTAAAGGTGTGTTGACCTGAAAGCTAAGAGATCCTGTCTTACTCTTGGCCAGGGGGATGGTGGGCCCTGGTGTCTCTTCAGGTGAGACTTCTGCAGTGCCTGAGCCCCATATAGAATCCATAATCACTCCTTTTGTGTTTCTGAATTGACAACACGATGGGGATTCTGTGAACTGAAAAAAAGAAGGCGGTCTAAATTAGTATTTCCATAGGCCATAATTAAGAATGAAATTCATCCTTCTGCCAAACTGCTTTCCTTCCTATTTGACAACCAATGAGCTGTGTCTCACTAATCAGGTGCATCAATGTCAAACAAGGGAGGAAGCAAAACCCAGACAAGCTTTGCTAAGTTTGTTTTCTTGGGCTCTGCACTGGTACTACTGGAGTTTGTAGTCAAGAGAGAAGGAAGAATCTGCAGGGAATTAGGCAGTGAGGAGGAGAAGGCAGTAATGGGATTGAAACTAGTTTGGAAACTTAATGTATAAGCAGAAAGCGTAGGTGAATGGACCAGTGAATAACTAGCATGATTAGTGGAAAATAATTACAACAGACTGCATAGTTGCAATAATGTATTTTAATAGTGTAATAAGATGTTGAAATTCTGGATTGAATCCTAGCCTCCTCAACATCAATTCATTTGCTTGAATTGCCTATCACTTAATGCTATTTATTACAATATTGCATAATTTATTTTCTGCAAGGAGCTTTTCAGTTTTCTAACAAAAGTATAAATATTCATCACATCGACCAAAGAAGCTTGTTCTAAATCTTGTTCTGTTTTCAATACAGAATTCTTTTCCAGTGCAAGTAGTTACTGCTTTTCTATAATACTTCTTGCTGTTGCGGATCATTATTAGCATTCATCAATGTTTATTTATATTGCCTTGTGGATTCTTTGGAAAATTTACCATAAGGAAATGAACTCTGAAGCTGGATCAATCCCTCTTTGGTCAAAGCTGTATTTTAAGGATGAAACACCAAACAGTGAACATAGTGCTGTAAATTGTTTAAGCCAACAACTGAATATCCTCAGAGGCAGGGTTACATTGTTTATTTTCCTTAAGATTTCTGGGCAGGTGTTTATGGATGCACCATTTATAGTGTACATACAGTGAGTCTAACATGTCCCCGATGCTGTGGGTGCAGAGTCTGTGTACAGATAAGTTCCCCAGGATGGGCACAGTCCCTCATGTCTAGCAGCCATTCCTCTGGCATTCCTGAATGTCCACTGCCAGGCTGCAACAGTGTCCAAGGGTCTCAAAATCGGAGAGAGACCGATACCACCAGCTCTGCCTGGACAAAATTTCTAGGCAGAAAAAGAGTAGAAATCGAGAAAACCTCAAATTACACAACGCAGTTAAAAAAAACAGCACACAAAACACCCCAAACCAAAACAAAACCCCACCAAACCAACAACAGCAACACCAACAATAAAACAACAAAAACCAACTGAAAAATGTTATTTGTGTACTGGATCAAGTCCAAGTGAAGCCTTGCAGCTGGAGGGAGCAAGATGAGGTAATGTGTACAAAGAGCAGCACACCTCACTGATTGCAGTGTTCTCAAATTTTTTAGTGTTTGTAACCTAAGTATTTTTGAAGTCGTTAAAACGTGCCTGCTGACCACTAGCATGGCTCCGTGTGTTCTTGTGGCTTGTCCCGGTTGGCCTGTGCCCACTCGGTGTCCCCAGCGCGGTGACTCACCCGGGAGGTGGCAGACAAACACCGCTGCGGCTCGGCTGGAAGCAGAGCGAGGGGACGAGCTGCACGTACCTGGCAGCCGCCCAGCAAGGAAAAGGGCACGGCAACAACTCTAGGGGGTTTTGTGTCTGGATTACAGGACTTTTTCCTGCCACACTGCTGTTGGATATTACAAGTGTCTTTCTGTGAATTCTTCTGTCGAGTCACAGCTAGCAATGATGAGTCATTTTTAAAGTATTTTAACTTTACCTTGTTTTAGGAAAAAGCCACGCACATTTTAGGCGTAAGGGTTTTAACAGTTAATAAAAAGAGCAGAAAGAAGAAGCATATGGAAGGAAAATAGAGTCATCAAAGGATGATTGGAAATTAAAGAGGGAACTTGCCAGTAGGCAGCATAGAGATCATCCAACAAATAAAAGGGAGAACAAAATGAGGTGGGGCAGCAGAACATACTTACTTGTAACTGGTGTTATGCTTTTGCATACCAGTATTTACCCTCAGGTATTTTCTAGTGTATGTTTACTCTGGTTGCAAACACACAGACAAAGCCTTTTAAAAACATAGTGGTGATTGCAATTATTTCTCACTTAAAGCCAGTCATACAAAATTTAGTGTTCATTGTGATTATTGGCTATAATACTGCAGTGCTTCCAAAAAATGCTAGTGATTAACAACAAATAAAAATTGACTATATAAGCATAGCATTGCTTGCACTCAAATGCCTTCTACTTAGCTGAATAATCCAATCATCGTAAGATGATGTGTAAGAGTGAGTTTATAAGACACTAAATGCTGTTCATTTTCATAATATACTGGAAAACCTAAACAGAACATCACAGGTTTTCACCTCAGGGTGTTTTGGGCAGAACTCTTTGTTTTCTTAAATACAAGTTGTCTACAGCTAGGAAGCTCACCCTGCTGACATAAATCCTACCTATGCAGGCACTGTGTTTGTGCAGCCTGGAGAAACAGGAAAGGTAGAACTGGCCACCCTGTCCACCTGTAATGGGGGTGGGGAGGTTGCTATGCAACTTTAGTATTTGATGTTTTGCTTGAAAGCTCAGCTCCAGGAAACAAGGGTTTACATAAGAATCAATCAATCTTTCTTCTAAGTTTGTTTCCTTCTATTATGAAACAAAGCTTGTTTGTGTGATGCAAGTACATCACAAGTTCCCAGGAACCTAGAAGCAATGTGTAAGAAACCGAAGTCTGGGGTTGTTTCAATCTCCTTATTTTAGGCAAACTTGATTTACAAATCTTGGAAATGCCAGTACCCTCCTGGCGGTGGAATAGCAACCACCCCCTCCTCCTACATTCACAGTGTGCAGCTTGATCCACAAAATAACCCCCTGCTTCAGTTCACCTTCCAAACCCACGATGACTGTCCTGTGTGTCCCACCTTAAGCTACATTTCTGTCTCTAATGAGGCCATTGCCAGGGATTATTGTTATCAAAGCTAATTTTGAAGAAATGACTGATGTTCCTGACCTCTGTGTGAATCTCCCATACTGCTGATGTCACCTAGTCCAGAGCTGCATGCTGCATGTGAAATCACAGTCCCCTATGTGTTTACCCCCGTGTAAATTTACCTTGACAGATTGCATGCACGTTGAATTAAGGACCGTGTTTTCATATTAATCTCTAAAGCATCTGGGTACCATGGTGATCATACCAGACAAGCAGACAGATACACTTGTGCTTGATGGCAGCTGCAGTGCTGGGGTCCTTTTCTGTAAGAAGCTGGGATTCATGTTAATGGAGCTGTGTTCTGTAGTAAAACCAGTGATTCCAAGTTTCCTTTTGTGCCATTTTTTAGTAAATTAATAAGGACACAAAGCTAAGGAGGTGCTTTTATGTTCTCTTTATTAGCTAAGCTTATGCTGCATTTGAACCTGAAATGATACCTCAGCTCAATCACCACATGCTGTAGTAGAATTTGCTTTGTTGTATTTATGAAATAGTATAACACTGCACTTTGAAATCTCATTTAGGGAAATGTCTCAGCCTAAATATAAGAAAAGTACCCTGCAGGTCAACAGTCTGAAAAGTATTGCCTCTTCCAGGCAGCTCTAATTATGTATTAATTGTACTTAAATCTTGCATTCCAGTTCATTTCATGTTACATGTGTGCATTTGTTATTTTTTTCCTTGTGCTGTTTTGACAGTTTTTAAATAATAATACATGGGTGAGTGTTGACTCTGGAATGGCCATTTCATTTTATTAGCATACAGTGGGCAGTGAGGCAGAAAAGGGAATGTCATGCTCATATATTAGTACTTGTTCCAGGTAGCATCTTTCCAAAGACTGGGGACAGTTCCTGGGGAAATTACTCAAAATGTAATGATCCTGCAGTGATTTAACACAAAAAAATGAGGTACCTTGGATTTTTATTATATTTGTTTGCTCCTTGACCAGAAATGATGTGTCTTTATTTCTCATCATTAAGGCTTTCTGTTGTCACTCTTGTTGCAGTCATTTGTCTTGGTTTGTTCCTTGGAGCAAAGAACTAGAACTGCTGTGCATCAGAAATATGCATCCATTATATGAAAAACAGATTTTCAATGCAAATTTGGTCGAAAATGAATGAATCCCACAACTTTCCTTTTTTTTTTTTCCCTGTAATTTGTTAGAAATCATGAGCACAGAAGGGTGTGTGTATCCCAGCATAGTTTGGAAGTGCCATCCACTCAGACATGACGGTAGGTTTGGGAAAGTTGTCAACGCTAATTACCTTGTAAATTCAGGTGCTCATTGCAACAACTGTAGCTTCCCCAGTTACAAACATATTGCCATGAGATTTGAAACAGTTAAGCAGTAATTGTTTTCCCAGAATGGGAGAACAATTACTGCTTGCTGAAAGGACGAGGGCACTTTCTCACAAAGCTGTATGCAGTACGGAAAGCTCTGGACCCACTGTGGCTCCAGTATCAAAATGTGCTTTCTGCAGAGTGTACTCCCGTTCCTGGGTGAGAGAGAGCCCATGGAAGAATCGCTGCTCTGACAGGACAGAACCAGGGCGGTCCATGGATTGTGGCAGTGCAGTCTGACAAAGTTACTGCTGATGCTTTTGTGCAGCTTCTCAAACTCCCGCTGCCGTCTCCTTGCAGAAATGCTGCGTGTCTGAAGCGCAGCAGGTCTCTGATTAGAGAGAACACTATCAATTTCTATGTGCTATGTTACTACTAAGAAATTCTCTTCAGGAGCCTCCTTTATTTCGTGCTCCCCGAGATGCATAAAGAAGTTATTCCTTAATTTCTTTAGGTTACAGTCAAGGAATAACAGCGTGCTGTGGTCCTGTGTGAGCAGGAATTCTTGGAATACAGAGCCAGGCTGCTGTTTGTGTGTGTTGGAGAGATCGGGACCATGGCAGCAGTGTGGTGTTACGGAGGGATGTCCAAGTGGTGGTGAAAAGCAAGTGGCAATTTACTTCTAGGTTCAGATAATGAAGACAATGTTAAGGGAGTATGATAAGTGAACTGATGATTCTGTATATGTGATAGAGTGAAGGATGGCACTGTGATAGTGTCTTGTAAGTTATTTGCTCATAAAAGGATGTAATTGTGTTTAGAACTGAAAGACAGCAGGTTTGGCTGGTTTCGTGGAGCACTTAAAGCACGGAGTGCATTGTGTGTGTTATCTGGCTCGATGTGCTTTTCTCCAGCGCTATCTCTGTCCTCACACTGCCTTTTGTTTCAGCCTTTGCAGGGTGACTCATCTTTATAATACGCATTTGCTACAATTATCTGCTGGGTTTCGTAATGAATCCCACTCCTTCCTCTTGCTGCTCTTCTTTTCAGGCTTGCTTTGGGAGCTCATGTTTATAAATTCATGACTTTTTTTTTTTTTCGTTTTTCTCACAGAAGGTACTAGTCACCAGCGTTAAAGAACCGTGCCTAAACTATGTTCTACCTCATTATATATATTTTATTTTCTGAACAAATTCAAGTCTGTAAGGAAAAGCATTGCTGTATGCACCAGAAAAGGGAGAACACTGTGAGAAATATAAATTAATACCAAGCAGTAATGAGGAAAAATGCCACTGTTTTAAATACAGTGGTAAATGACCCTTAACGACTATGATAAATTTCAAACCTGTATTTGCTCACATTTTCAAAGGCTTCGAAGAATGCTGTGGATTAAAAGCTGTTAATGATTGTTTTATCCCTCTCCTTCGTACTTAAAAGCTGGAGCAGCTGTCACCAGCACTCCTACAGAACCACTGCTATCTGGAAGAATTAACTGCTTAGATTAAATACATTTAAATTGTCTCTACAGCTTTTTAAAATGCCTATCTCTACATGCATATATAAAATTGAGGAAACAACTTCAGTTTCTCTTTACCAGCTAAATTTAATTTGTTCTGATTTCTGCATTTAACTCCTACTAAAAAGGAGGACACACAGCACATGATGGTATCAACATAGACAAAAGCATTTATAAAGCCCAGACATAAGGTGTCTGGGTGAAAAGGCAATTTCAGTCCTGCATCTGAAGTTGTGATTTTTTTTTTTTCTTCTAAAGCAGTTTAAAATATTTCATATTATTAAAATACATTTCAGCTAAGACTGGCCTTAGGAGCTATTTTTTTGGTGCTCTTCTGTATATACTCAGGACATTGCTTATACATTTTTCTCATATCTTGTGTGCTTGACATAGGGTTCTGGAACACAAACTGAATTGTTACCAAATGTGGGCCAAAAGCTACATTTAGGGTGATAGAGTGTTTTGTCTCAGAGCCATCTGACAGAGCTTTCTGGTAGCATTGCCATCTATTTCAGTAAAACAGTGACACAGAACAAAAATGACTGAGAAATTCCAATAGTGTAAGAAAGAGGAATGAAAAACAAGCAACTATTTTGAGAGAAATTATTTTACTTTTTTTTTTTTGTGATTTCAGAAAAAAACCATTATTCCTAATGATTAGCTGAATATATAAGATTTGATGAAATTAATTTGGTTTTTATTTTAGAAAGATTTTGAATAAATACATTTTCCAATTGTAGGCTGAGGAAAAAGGGTAAGTGAATAATTTAAGCACTTGTAAAATGATAGAATTCAGAGAAACATTTGTGTTACTATTTTGTGATCGATACTTACAAATAACTATAGAATATCCTTTACAGGTATTGTCCAGATTTTTTACTGGGAGTAAAGAGAAGATGTCGTTAGTTGGCCTTCTGTGTAGCTCTTTCCAGGAATTTATACAGCTGACTTCTATTAAGAAAGGACACATACTGAAAAAAAAGTCTGAAGCAACATTTAGAATGCAGTGTCAAAATGTACAAGAATTAAGCCTTCCATAGACTAAAACATATACTGAGAGCTTGAGGGGAGATAGAGCAAGAGAAGTGTAGTAGCCCTTTGCTTTCTCTTTAGCCAATTGTGTAAATAAAAAAATGTGAAGTATAAAGCTAAAATTTTCAATGTGTCAAATCTTGTGTAATTTGTCTTCTTCAAATCCTAGGCACCCTTGAACCAGCACTGAAATTTACTGTCAAGTTCATCACCGAGGAATAATGAATGCTTAATATTGGATTGTGAGTTGAAAAATACTTTAAAAATAAACAAAAACTAGACCTGGCTTCACCATTACTAAAGGAAGAATAAGTCCAAACATGCCATCTGAAGAGTTTGTACTTTCCCCATGGCTATCTTGGATCTTTATTTCTTCTCTTTAGATTGTCCTTGTCTGTGGGTTAAATTCTGATCCTACAGAAGTAAATTGTAAAGCTCACAAAGATCTTACTGCAAAGAATCATCACTTGCTGGGATTTGCAAAGCTTCAGCTCAAGATGGGGTTCCAGTCTTTTTGAGGTGGCTGTCTCATTTCCCAAGTGCAGTACTGTTTTCTGCACGTCAGCTGTGTCAGATCCTGTAGACTGTAGCATTTGTCCCCTAATTGCAAGAATAATGTCTTGTCCCTAACAATTACTATAAAAATGTGAAGAGGTGCTGTAGTTCCAGAGCAAATTGTTTCCTTGACACCTATTGACCCTTCAAATCCTTTTAGGAACTGGCTATCTTTTAAAAAAATCACAAAATCATTATTGAATTTGCTGCATCAAGATGGCCTCCATCTTTCCTCTCTGCCTGTTTCCTGACCAGAAAAAGCAAAAAGGTATAAAAAACAAAGGCATTAAAAAGAGGGGTGTTCAGCCCAGACTGGTCTGGCAGCTCTAGGCTGTTTGAGTAGGGGAAAAGTAAACAGCTTTTATAAGAAAAATTACAACTGCGAAGAGTAAAAAGGTAAACCCAGAAGAAGACATATTAGCTTGTTTACTTGCTTACCTCTTAAACTTTCCCTACCAGCTTTCGAGAACCCTGTCACATCCAGCTCTGCTATTCATAAAGCATCTGTGCTGCTTTTTTCGTTGCTGTTTTGGCTGCCAATGGTGTGCTTGCAGCTCATCAGTTCTCTTTCACCATAGGCTAGTTCCCCTACAAAGGCATCATGTGAAATCCAGAATGGGGTTTGGGTACTGTAAAACATCGCTAATCTAGTGGGTACTGAGCTGGAATGTTTTCCTTACAGGATTCAGGATCTTCCCTGTTTTATCTCAAGGCTAACAATATTTCTTTCCCCTTGAATTTATTTTTTTGTCTTTTCTTTCTTACAGAATTTAATAAATTGCATTCAGACAGAGTTAAAAAAAAAAAGGTAGAAGACATTTAGGAAAAGACTCCAAATCCAATACTTTGGTCATTTCTCTGGAATAATTTGTGCCAGTAAGAGTGTCACATTGCTGTGCACAGCACTGGAATTTGCACATACATCATGGGTGACACAGTCTACTTCATTTTCTCTTTGCAAATGGGAAGGTAGGGAGTAAACAGGCTCCTCCCAGACACTGCTGAAGTAGCTTTAGGACTACAGAGTACGTGCCATGGTACTCATTAAGTTGTGGCCTGGTTTCCTCAAGTATCCCAGTGTAGGAGTTGTTACTGAGGCAACACAGGGACTACTGTGCAACTCCCGTAAAAACAAGTCACTGGGGTGTGTCAGGCGTCTACATGTACATACACAGGGCTCTGCATTAACATTTGCCTTCTTTTTTTTGAAGTTAAGCAACTGAGAAAAGCAAATGGGGATGGAAATAGTCTTTTAAACAGAATACTTGAAGGATTTTTCAATATTTTGACTTTATGTTGCTTTTCTGTGTTTGGCTTTGGGTAGAAGAGAACAGAAATGCTGCTTGTTAACTGACCTCAGTTTTCACGAGTCAGATGAGTGGGTGGCTTTACCAAATGGCAGTCACCTTCTCTGTCGAGTCTGATACTGAAGGGTGAGCAGAATCATTCCAGGTTGGACTGGGAAGAGTAATTTCTCCATTTGATATGGAGAACTTTCTCCATGGAGCCACCAGTGTTTTGTCCGTGCCAGCCACACAAAGGTGAAGGATACGACCATGTTGCTCTAAACAAGCGTGGTTGTGGTAGTCAGGGTGCTCTGCTGGGGTCACAGCTTTTCTATTTGGCTGGAAATAGAAGGGAAACAGGAACCTGTCCAGTTAGCCCCAAATGGAAGAACAGACCCTAGAGCCAGGCAGCAGACACAGTTGTCTCATATTAAGTCACAAGTTGCATATAGTTGTTTGTCTAACCTTTTTGGCTTTTTGTGTCTGTACAGCAGATGTTAATGCACCTGAAAATAGCAAGTCTGAAGTTTATTTATTCGTCCTTCTTTCATATTTTAAAGCTTGTGTGTATATTTATATGTGTATGTATAAAAATATGTATACAAATATGTCTGACAGGAGCCTTTCATGGTAGTCCTTGACCCAGTCATTGGCATCATGCACAGCTGATTCCCATGTATCTGCTCTGTTCTTCAAAGCCCATGCTATATGGTCACATCCATGCTGCTTTTGCTGCTTGGGTGAGCACAGACTGTAACTGGAATTACAAGGCACTGACAGGCTTCCTACATATGTCATCTTTTGAAATAAAACCCCTATCTGTTCCTATCCTCCCTTGAAGCACAACATGTGTAGACACTGTTCTATGGTGGCCCTTTGAAAGTCCTCTTGAAAATCTTTGTGTAAGTATAAAAGGCAGGCAAGCCTTGCAAGTTGTTCCCTAATACTGGTGTACCTCCAGATGTGTTTTCTGCTCAAATCCTGTATTCCAGGGCATGTTTCTTTGTAGTAGCCAAATGTCCTGATACTGGGAATCTCAGGCAGGTAATGTGAGATCTTTATGTAGTGGTGCTTGTTGGATTACTAATTTCAAAATTGCTTGTTTTGGCAAGCTGCTCTGTGTTGCCTAACTCTTGTTCCACAGGTGCCACAAACAGATCCCAGAAATGAAAGATTCCTTCGAAATGCACCCAGGTTTTTGTTAGGAGCATTTAGAGGAGTTTTGGAGTAGCTCAATTTGCCACGGTGATGAAGTGTAAGGGCATCTCTGAATTTAAGACTGGCTTGACAGACCTGGGAGGAAGCATATTGCAGTGAGTGCTTTGATTGGTGTAAATACCTGTTGGGGAAGGTCCATCCCAAGCTACTTTTCCACCTGCTTCTGGGTTTCCTTGCCAGTTTAGTCAGGCAACACATTTCAGACTGTAGCCAGATGATAAGATGGTATATAGGCACTGTGATTGCAAAATCATGATTAAAAAAATTTAAAAAAGGGGTGAAGTACTAGAAAGTGCTAGAAAGAAGAGAAATCACTATAAAGACTCTGAAATACTGATGGTCTTAAGAATGATTAGGCTGAAAGTTACCTTCATGATCATAAATGTATGCTTAAAATACTGAGACCAGAAGAGTGTCAGGATACTGACACGTGTTGGCAGCATCCATGTGTTTGAAAAGGTTAGGCAGAAACAAAATGTACTCTACTCAGGAAAAAAAAAAAGGGTACAAATCAGGGCTTTATCTTAGTGGGGTGTCCAGAAAAAGTTTCTGCATCTCCTGAATTTTTTCTGCATGGGTTGCCACATCCATTGATCTCTATGCACAGGTTTTATTGTACCAGCGTGGAGGTACTGGGGAAAGATATTAGCTCTGAAAAGCAAGTTTTAAAATAATTGCTTTAGAGCAATTTTGAAAGATGTTTTTCCTTTTATTCAACCATGAAATGGAAGTGTCCTGCTGATGGCTCCAGCATATTTTTTAATTGAATAATTAGCATGGATAATAGGCATTCAACAGCGTTTTTGTTGATAATCACTGGATTTACTAATCTCTCAGAAGGTGGGATGATTCAGAATCTTTTAATGCCCCAAAATAGAAGATAATTAAAACCCTGCACATACAACTTGAAATAGAAATGAGTACAAATGGTGAAGAGAAATTAGAAAATGAGCTTGAGGGAAAAGGATGGTGGTGGTGAGGATGAGAGTCCTGAGTACTAAGAATAGCAAGGATACTTATGAATTGGCACATTTAGTACTTGGATTTTTCCTGACTCTGCTATACTTTGCTCTCACCAATGCTGTCTACAGTGGGGCTCAGCAGGGATTCAGCGGTCACACATGTTCAGAGGAGTGGGTGTTACACGAGTCAGCTGCTGAATATTGTATGTGCAGTAATCTCTGGTGAGCTGGCCAGGGTGAGAGGACATTGCAAGGGTTTTGTGGGGAGGGCTAGCTCATATAATCACTGATATGTTGTTCCCAAAGAAAGCCCAATGAGGAAGTGCCTGCCCTGGCTGTACTGCATCATGCCTGTGTGAGTGGGGAGAGCCCAGAGCCACAGAGTGAACAGGCAGAGTTGCACAGTTTACGTTAATGTGGTGTAATATCTTTCCTTGCAGTAACACCGGTGTGGATGCAGCCCACTGCTTCTGTTCCGTGTATCACTTTTCACCACATATCACTTACAGTCACTTGACAACAGGGGGGCTGCTGCTTGCTCTTGGAATTAACTCTCACAGGAATGGAGAATGGACACAAAGTAGACCACTTCTTCTCTTTCACGTGCAAGGGAACGTTATTTTAACATTAACTTTTCCTTCTCTGGAAGAGGCAAAAAAACCCTGCAGTCACAAATCTGCCATTTACTTGACTAGATGGAGACAGTCATGCTGAGGTGACTGGGCATAGAATGGAACCCAAATGGAATAAGGAGTTACTGGTCTCATTTCCAGTGTCCATAAAACAAGGCTATTAATTAACCTGTTTAATAAGTGCTGTTTTTACAGAGGTATAGTGGATACTTGGATACTTCATTATTCACTTCAAAGAACGAGTGATCAAGTTCGTATTGGCACAAGCAGGGCAGGGTTGGATTTCTCTCCAGTGTGCTTCTCTGCCAAACTCTGTCTATTAAAATACACGAGAGTGTGTTTGAAACAGCATTTTCCAGCTTTGAAAAAAAGATGCTGTTCAAAGGCAAACATTATTTGCTAATGTGGAGACTCGCTTTGTTTGGTGGCAAACATCTGTCATGAAATTGGGAATCTCTAGAGAGGCCTTGCCTGCTCCCACAGAAATTTTTACAGTCCAAAATCCTGACACATGGGTGGAAGAGAGAAAGAATACAACAGTGGGCAGGGCATTCCCAGCAGTGTAACCTTAAATTGCTCTGACTTTTCCCAGGCTGTGGTGCCTTCCAAGTGAAGACTCAACAGAGCCAGTTGTTGCTGCTCAAGGAACAGTGAAGACTGAAGTATCCTTCAGCGACTGAACAGTTTCAGATTAGATAAGACAATGGATTCTATGGAATAACCCTGATACAATGGAGGGATACTCACATTATTGTGCAGGATGGCAAAGCAGCCTGCATGGGAGCTGTTTTGGTCATAAGCCCACATCACTGTACCAGGATAGCTTGGCAGCCTCCCTCTGAGTCTTCCCAGAAGCTTTGTAAGTCAGTAATGCTGGGTATTGGCAGAACTTTGAGGAAAAATTAGGCTGTGTCTTTTGGAATTGTGCTTACCTCTAGCAAGAGGTATTGTTTTCTGTTGTGGACCAGGACTCTTCTGCAGACAAATGAACAACAAAATAAAGCAGATTTGGGGCACTGCTTTCGATGAAAGGCCAGACTCTGCCTGGATTTTGTGCATCAGGTGGTATAAGAGCTACCAAGACCATCATGTACCCTTCACACAGCAAGTAAGCAAGAAAAAAATGTATTAATTTCTCCAGCTATGTGTGTACACCCGGGGACAAGCATTGCCAGGAAGGGAATGGACAAGAGAACCAAGATGATTTCATTGCACATTAAATCTCTACAAGATACAGAAAGGAGAAGCTGTGTTGCCTTCTATTCAGGTGGCAGGTCTTAGGAGTCTTTTCTCATTTCAGTGCAGCTGGTTTGGTTTTGGTTTTGTTTTTTTCTTTAAAATCCTGCTGTTCTTGAAAAATTCAGTTAATTGAGATTTCCTTGAGCAACTGTTTTTTAAAAGAAAAAGTCGTGAGCTTTAAAAACACAAAGCCTAGAATTTAAACTAACCCAGTATTTATTATTACTTTGAGATCTTTCAGATGTCTGACTCTAGCTTCTAGGTCTATATCATGCTTTCACACACATTCTCATACCAACTATCTCTGGGAGTGCAGGTCTTCATAAAAGCACTGGTTTTGCCCCAAAACTCCATAGAGTAATACAGTATTTTACCACTGCAATGCCAAAGGTTTGGGTTGGGTTTTTTTGAGCATAATATTAATTAAATACTTAAGAAGGGTCTGAGAATGTAAACTTAATCCCAGAAGATTATGTGGGGATATATTAGGTAGTGGTTATTCATATAACTAAAAACTGTTCATGTAAAAGCATTTTTACAGTAATAAAATCATATACCCTAAATATTTTATTTGACATATAGGAAGTTCTGAATATAGGGATTTGTTAATAGAATACAGTTATTATCACTGCTGAGCCTTCCTACAATGTCTTTTGTAACTTTTCCCTCCTCCTGGGTTTTCCTTCTTTCAGAAACCATAATCCTGGAATAGATGGGTTTGAAACTGAATTTTAAATTTCAGGCTTGTATAAACTAAGTGTTAGAGCCATTTTGGAAGCTTTGAATTCACTTTGGGTTGTTCTTTGCTCCAAAAATTCATTTATTTAGTGCTTTGAAGTACAACTGGGATCAGAGAACACAATGTCAATGTTAATAAAATCGTGTTACCTCAACATCCGGTTTTGAAATAGAGGAGGGGTGGTGCCTGTATTACTTCACATAATCAAAAGAATAGTTGTTGGTTAATAATTAAAAGTTGCATTCCATGTATACGAAGCAGTGGAAATTTCAAAGATTTCAAGATACTTTTAATATACTTGAGAGTATTGTTTGTCCATGTGCTGGTAGAATTATTGGGAATTCAAACCTGTGCAGGCATACCAGAGTTCACTTTTTGTTGTAGTCACAAGATATTTTTTATAGATGACAATATTTGCTCTTTTTTTAGCTAGGTATTACTGTCTTGAGCAGCTTGGGATTTAAGAAAACATTTTGTTTAATGTACATTGAATCTGTTTTCATTTTCAGAAGGCTGCTTGTCCCGTGCATGGTGTATTATAGTCTTGATTGACTGAATGAAATTGAAGTATGAACTGCTGTCTGAGCTGGCCTTACTACTCCTGTGGCTCATTACTTAAGCATCCAGAAAATTTGAGTTAAGGTTGCATTAAGAGGTAACTCTGTCTTCTCATTTGCATATGCCAAACATGCTGCTTAATTGCTTGAGAGACAAAACTCTCCATGTGCATCCCAAGAGCGAGCATGGCCCAGTCTGCGAGGAAGGGAAAGGAAGTTGTGCCTTGGATTGTCCTGTCTTCCAGTTCTCCTAGCAAAGTGAAAGAAGTCAGGTGGTGGGAGTTTTCCTCTTCTTCTGTCCTGTGATTGAAGAAAAATGTAGATAAACCTTTAAATTTCTCTGGGAAGTAGGATACTAAGCAGCATTTCCCTGTGGTTTGTTAAACAGTCTGTGATTCTAAAGAGAAGGAGGGTGGTGGAGACCCTGCCTGTTACCGTCGCTGGAAACTTTGTAGCAATGCTGCTTTTTTTCCTTTGACTTTTTCTTTCTTTTTTTTTTTTTTACCTTATGGATTATTACTTTTGTCTGTATGCATTATTTCATGCTACCAGCAAATGTTGGTAAAAATAATTAGCATATAAGAATGATAAATAGCTTATGCACATCAGGCACAACTTATATTGCCTGAATTATTCAAAGGAAAGAATAAGTGGTGATATGGCACTGGACACCTTGCTTGCCAATAACTTTATATATCTCCTTCCACTTTCAAATATTAAAATTCAGGCTAAGAAAACCAGTATTAAGTGTTTTCTTTTGTTTAGTTTCCCTGGTTGTGTTTTTGTGTAAGTTATATATAAAGAAAAATCTATTTTAACAGCTTTTTGAGAGGTCTTTGTCTTCCATCTGGCATGAAGAGCATTTCTGGAGGGGAGGGGAAAGAAACAGAGTACTGTCTGAGGTAAATTTGATAGTACAAGATGGGATAAAACAAGAGGCACTTAGACTAATTTAATTAATGCCACGGTGGATTTAAGAATATGCTGTCCTCTACAAGCATAAACATAGATCAGTAGCTGAATTAAGGAAGCAGTATTAGACTGCACCTGTTGGGTTTCAAACTGAATTCAGACCTTGTTTCAGTATTGCAGTTGGGACTGGCAGTTGCTGAAGGGATTAAATTATTTAAAGCCTTCAGCTGGCTAGTGTAGGCTAGCAGTATCTTATAAAACACTTAATCTATTTTTTTAATCTCTTCATATGTTTGCTTTACTTAGACAGTAAAACTATACATGACACACACCTGCCACATTCTGAAGCTTCTTTGTCAGATATTTTACATTTATCAATTAGAGCAGCCTTTAAACTGTAACCATTTGGGTTTCTCTGACAATACACTTCTTGTTAGCCTGCACATTTTCTTTGGTGAACTCAAACCCAGACATGAAGTATGGAGCCATAAAGTCCTTTTTCCACAGTTTACTCTAAAAAAGAGGTTCCCTTCTAAAGGCAAATGCTCCTCTCCAAATAATTAATGCTTACTGTTACCTTTTGGGTAGTCATTTAAAAAAAAAAATAATTCCAGACGGTTTGGAGCTCTGGAACTATTTTTGCAGTGCATTAGTTAACTGCTTACAGGATGGTACTGTGAAGCAGGTCAAAAATAGGTGATGCTGTTTAGCTTGTTACGTGATATGTCTCTTGTTTCTAGAAAGCCCAGAGTAAGTAATGAATAGTAACAATATGGATTGGACGGAAAAGCAATTTGGAGAGCTGTGCAACACAGGATTAATTAGGCAAATCCTCTTAGGTTTGATAAGCCATTGCTTAGATCTACAGTTTATTTTGTCATTGGTTGCTCCTATTAATGTCTTCTTTCTGTCAGAATTTATTACTCTGATTTCAGTTTTGCATCATACCTTTTTGTGTCAAAGTGAAGTGCCATTGAATTAACTTTCAACCTTCCAAATAATAAGCAGAGAAATGCCTGGAGTGAATTCAAATCAATGCTGGCATCCTCTTAAGAGTCTTTTAAATAATGAACTTTTTATATGGATAATTTCTGTTCAGCAACTGGTGTATGACATCTTTTTAATTTGGCCTTCAATGCTAAGTCACAGGACAAGTAGGCATATGTGTCTGCTAATAAGGATGAGCAAATGCTAATTCATGGAAATGAGATGATTTCTGAAGCATGCTCTTCATAAAAAGCATATGTTTTTGATATTTCTGGGCAACCTTTAATTTTTTTTTTCTACTTTATGACATTGCAAAACTGTAATTTTATTTCTGCAAAAGGGTTTTTTCTAGTACCATCAGAACAGAATAACTTTGATGCTTGATTTTTTTTTAATAATGTGTAGAATATACTTGAAAAATACAAAGTACATACGTTGAAGTCGTTTTACTAATTAGCGTTCACTCTCTGTCTCAAACTTTTTTTAAACTAGAGAATGTGCCATTCTTCAGAAATAAGAAAAGAAAAAACAGGGGAGGAATAAAAGCCCTTATTGGAAATAAAAAGTCTTAACACCCCTGCCCAAGAGACAAAGACTAACAAGCAGACACCTCAGGACTAGAGCAGGATGGCTCAGCCAACTGGGTGGGGGGGAAATATGCAAAAAAGCATGGGAAGAGTTGGGCATTTCAGTGGGTGGTAATCAGAGTTTCATCAGCACTGGGATTTCGTACTGTTCGACAAAGCTTTGTACATGTCAGGGCACGGCTCGTGGCTGCTGGCTGCATGCAGCACCAAATCTGGGAGAGCAGCGACTGCTTCCAGTGCTCCTTCTGCGGTGCCATTCCTTAGCCAGAATTTGTTACAGATCATCGTTCAGTGGTCACCTGAATATTGTTTCTTTTGTAGGAGGGTATTACATCTGAAATTCTGTTTCACCTTTAATGACCTGGGAAATTTTTCATGTATGATTCATCTGTTGTGAGCTATGAATTGGGTTAACCTCTGTCATGTCCCCAGACCAAACTAGAACAAATCTGAATCACAATAAAAATTTAACTGTGAGGATACAATGACCTTTAATAGAAAATCAATTGAATATCACAGCTGCTTCTAAAGGAAAAGACTACCCAGAATGCTAGTTAAAAGAGAAAAGTGTGGAATGCAGATGACTTAAGTGGTACCTTTGGGTTGGTGTGTGTGAAAGATGAGAACTATTCCAGTTTGCTCCTGTCTGACAAGCCCCTCGGGGGCTGTTCCAGCAGAGATGGAGTACAGTGTGTGCCCTGGCACACCTCTGTGCTGGAGGCTCTGGTGGCACAGGCACGGAGCCCTGCTTTGGAAACCTCAGTTCCCAGAGCCAGATGGAGTTACAGCACACGAGGAGCAAGGGAAGGGTCTGGATCTTTGCATGTGTGGGAGGGAGGGCTCTGGAAGTGGAGAAGTTACCACGCAGCCCAGGAGAAGTATGACCTTAATATAAGATAAAAAAATTATTGAATGTGAAGAAATGTAATAATGTTAAATGTATATGGTGTTTATAAAGTTTAATACCATCTCATTCAAAGAAAACGAAAACCTTACTGATATTCCAGCTGATTTTGTACTTCCTCACAGACCACTACAGAGCACCATGGTTTCCCTTAGCTGGAAAGGCAATTTCCTGGAAAACTTTGTGATGGCAAAAAGAATAACTTGATTTTTCCACCGTTTCTCTTTGAAACGGGGAAAAGTCATTGGGGCATGAAGCAACACCACACCTACTGCAGACACATCCATGGGTGGTTTAGATCTGCACTGAAATGGCATCAGGGAGAGGAAGATCTTGCAGGGATGTCCTAGTGGGCCTGAAGAGACAAACTCATCTCAAGAGCTTTAAAAATAAGAGTGTGATGATCAGTGGAAGAGGAAACAGCCAAGCAACTTTTTTTTTTTAAATGGTTTTTGGGTATTTTTTAAACCAAACCACAAAATTTGCAATAATTGCATATTCCTAATGCTAGGATGGGATTTTATTTGTAAGGTTTTCTTAAAGAATAAAATATTTGGAGAGTTTTTATTTTGGTTAATATCTATATTAAGTACAGTAATTTTGCAGCATTGACCATTCTTTTCTGGGAAATACTGATTAAACCTGCCTTTCTGCTAAGAAAGACTGATTCAAGTCAATTGGAAGAATTCATGGAAGTGTAATGATTTTGTAGATATTTGTAATAAATAATGTCAACATTTTTCAATGTAATCAAACTTTTGCCTTTAAATCATGATTTTATTCCAGAGTACTTCAGCTCAATTATTTCCGTGGCCTGTCTTGGTGTGTCTTAGAAGAACCTTTCTACAAATGCCAAAGCAAACATTTTAGGGGATGTGTTAACCACCGTATTACTACATGCTCATTAGCACTAATTAAGTAAGAACAGTATACAGAGAAGGATTATGCAGAGACAAAATTATTTTAAGGTGTCTGAGCCAAAAACCCCCATGGATTTCTCATTCTGATTTGTGGAAGTGAATGATTTTTAGGCAGCATTAGTAATATTCCCTGCAAAAGGTTACTTTTAATGGTATAATGTATGCTCTCTGGCTCAGATAGAATAATTTTCTTAGCTAATATTGATTTAGAATTAGAGTGAAAAATAGATCTCACTTTCTCATGTTAAACTAATTCCAAATTAAGATTTAAATTAAAAGGTTAGGAAGAGGTCTCAAAAATAAATCACTTTGGAGGCCTCACAACTTCATTATTGTTTGTCTAATAAACATCAAGCTTTAAAAATTATACCCTGATAAGAAACTAAATGAAAATTATGATTCAGAAAAGAGCTTTGCCAAAAATGTTTTAATGAGTCAGTTTGACTCCACAGTCACTTTGTGAGTGTAATAAGGTACCAAAGGCAATGTAGAGTTGTTGTAAATAACATAAATGCAAATGGTGTTAGAGATGACAGAACCCACTCTGCTGGACCAAAAGGCATTTCTGAGGCTACTGTGGCAAGATGTGAGATACACTGAAATGAAAGGGGGGAAGGATAAATGGCCAGGTTGCTGCAATCGAGATACTCCCCCACTGATCAGTAATAAAGCCTGGAGCTGCACTTTTTTCTTAGGTATAAAGCTTAACTTAAGGGACACGAGTTAACCAGCTCATTTTAAAGTATGACCTAGTGCAAAAGCTACAGACAGTGATTGAATTAGTTTTAAGTGCCTTACAGTGAGAAGTACATTGTTAAAGGACTAGATAACTAGGCAATTTCCTATTGTGTTTTTAATTAAAGAGAATATTTTGAGCTTGGAGATGAAACACAAGGAAGTTAATTATTGAATTAAATTAGTGCTTTTCAGTATCATCTGCTGAGTGGAATGCTATTCTGCCTTAAAAGCCTCCTATAAGCAGCTAAAGCAATCTTTCACACATGTAACAGATACAACTATTTAATAAAAAATGAATGAAAAGCTACTTATACCCTGCTGTGAAATAGTTATTAGTTTCTACTGTAATACATGAAGTTGCTTCTCCTGAAGAAATGCATTTAAATGGCAAAGAATGGTTGATGTCTGATTGTTACATTTCATGTGTTAAACCAAAAATATTAATACTGCTTTTAAGTTCAAGAGTCAAATAACTGTCATCATTCCAGGCTATAAAAAGCTGATTTCCATGTCTTTATGGTATGTAATGATGAGTGGAACCACACTAGCAATCCAGGTTTGTTTGGGATTTTTTTTTTTTTAATACTTTTCTCATGAAATTGTCATCTCCATGGGCTTACTTTTGAGGGGGGATGAATACATGTGTAAATACTACTTGAAGAAATGGAAAAATTTCTGTGAAAAATCTTGATCTCACCCATGTCACTGATGTACTTTTTGAAGATTTCAGTGGGACTTGTGTTATATTTATTGGGCTTTACATGACATACACATTTTTGTCTTTCAGGAGAAAAAAAATGTTGGCAGTACTACAATAATGAATAAAACTGGCACTGGCAAAATTTCTTCCTTCAGGAAGTAAGGACTCCTGAGGCAGGTGGGCAGCTGGTGCGCTGCTATGATGCTCCCTGCAGTGCTGGCCAAGATTGTCTCTTCTTTCCTTGTACACTCCCCTTTTTCTCTCTGAACCCATCTGTCGTCTCTTGTCTGATACTTAGGTAGCAAGCTCTGTAGGATTTCATTTGGAAGCCATCCTTGTGGTTTATATTTCAGGTGACTCCTGATCATGAAATTCTGGTCCATTGCTTGGGCTACTTTGCTAATATTGCTGTCTCTATATCTATTAAAATTAATACTGATATTCTGGGTATTTCCCATAAATGTTCATTGGTAGTTTAGGAGAAGCATAGTGAGATTTTTGATTGAGTTTTGTGTAGTAGTTACAACACACAAAGCATCAGGAGATATTTGAATGAAAATGGAACTTATACTATTATTCCAGCATTGATCTTAAGAGCTGTATAGATAAGAAACCTAATAGAAAAAGTATTCAGTGGGCAAATTTTCTTCAGAAATCAATAAGCATTTGAAACCATATTCATCCTAGAAATAATTAGACTGACCATAATGGATTTGCACCAGGAGATCATTTAGCCAGCATTGCTTGTGTTGTGCACAGCTGCCCAGCAGCTTCCTTTATACAATCATGTTAGATTTGCAGAAAGTTTATCCCCAGCTCTGATGCTGCCGATTGCCCGGGCCTGTTCCAGAATATATCAGTGCTGGTGGGGATAATTACCACACTGAGTGATTAACAACTACAGAGAGGAAAGCTAGGTACAAACGGAGCTCTGTGAGGTGTAGGAGGGGAGCAGAGCTCTGCCAGGACTGCCTCTGTGTGTTGGCTCTTGGATGTGGTACCTGGTGTGCGATGCCCACCACGGTTGCCAGGGAGACTGCTGGATGCAGATCTCCCCTCCACCAGGACCTCTGTCATGAGGGGGAACTTGCAGGGTTTCCCTCCAAGTCATGACTCCACTTCCACAGTCTGGGACGCTGCTTCCCAAGCCCTGTGCATGTCCTATCCTTGTTCTGTAATCTCTGCTTAAGTGTAAGTCATAAACAAGTGAATAAAAAGAGATATAAAATAACACAATCAGTGAATTAAATGATGTAGCTTCACTTCTACCCTGTACACAGGCTGCTTGAAAAGCCCATACCTGTGGATTAAGTAATGCTTTTTCCTGCTCTGTTTCATGCCTTAATTTTAGGGTGTTTCAGTCTGTGCCCCAACACCTGCTCTTTCAGCTATTACCTTCAGCTGCTCTTTGGTATTTTTGTGAAACATGAATCATAGGTGATACGTTTCCTCACAGGATGCACTTTTATCACATTTTGAGGATTATCCAGAATAAGAACTATAGAGTGTCCCACATCTATGTAATTAAATAATAAATTAAATTGATTAATAAAGCATATTTTAAATGACAATATGGCTAATCTTGGATTTGTGGTTTTTATTTTTAAATTACTTTAAAACATGCATATAGAAAGATAATGAAGTCTATAAAGATGTTTTTTGTCACTGAGACAGAAAAAGGATAAACTAATATGCACTTACTAAATTGTTTTTGTCAGGAGTAGTTGTAGATATTTTCCTTTGCAAGCTATGGCACAAGAGGTAGGAATGGAAGTACTTCAATCCCTGACAGATGTACTGTTTATGTAACACGTGCCAGTTCATTATCTTATTCTGAGATGTGTAATTTGTATTTAAAAAAGAAAAATAAATCTGAAAATGGTCTTGAGGTTCAGTGCATATGTTAGAACCGAAGAAACTATGTTTTCTAAGCCACAGAGTTGACAAAAATAACTTGTTTTAGAAGGATCTCCGGTTTTCTTGAGACCTTCAGTTGAAGTAGGATCTGAGACTGGAGCCATGGGCCTTTTCTTGTGTCTCTGTGTCCTGATGGCAATTCTTCCATTCCTTGTGATCCCCTCCAAGAGAAAATCCAGCAAAATCATTGCAGTGCTGCTGCCAAAATCTGAGGATAGCATGAGAACTTTTGCATCTACACGTTCAGTGAAATCTCACCATTACGTCACCAGGCTCAGTCTTCCTGGGGTAGCAGCAGTGTTTTGTGCTCTGCAGTTTCTTTCCTTTCATTTTCTCACCTGTTGTCTCTCATTGCTGTTCATTTTGTGTTGAGCATGATGTGATGTTTATGACCATGTTTTTATTTATAGATATCTGTTTGCCATTTTCCTTTCCACTTCTCTTCTCTCCTGTTCTTTTCAACATCAGAGAATAAATGTGTATGGCTGTACTCCCTGTTCCAATGGAGTGGTGATTATATCAAAATATGATAAAGCCATAAAACCCAACTGATTTCCTGTCTACCTTCACATTAAATCTAATTAAAATGTCACATGGGTAGACATGTCATTTCGTGATGACATTATATTTTTGTGTATTTTACACTAAAAAATTTTAAATTAAATTGGTTTAATCAAAAGTGTAAGTCAGAAAGTAACATGAGCTTTATGTCTAACTAGCAGAGAGGTGTTAAAAGAAAAGCAAATGAAAATATTTATAAAGCTTTTACTCTCACCAAAATGGTTATAAACTGAAAGCGCTGCAGGTAAAAGCACCACCACCACCAAGTGCACCCGCAGTTAGCTCAGCAGCAGTGTTACCTGATCTTCCCCTGCATTGTCTGGAGAGAGACTGCTCCGAGGTGATGGGGTTTTGTGGGCCATAATGACAGCCTGCTGCCATTGTTCGTGCCATGTGATACTTTCTGCCAAGGGTCTCATTACAAGGAGGGGACACGGTGTGTTTCTCTGGGTCAAAACAATTCATTTAGCTGCTGCTGAACATCGGCTTTTCCTTTGGAACAGATTTGGGCTGTCACTGGTTTGGAACAGAAAAATAAAAAATAAGCACAAGTTACTTTTGTTACCTTTGTAAGAATTCTATTAGAACACTTGCATCTGTGAATAAACACATTTATAGGAAAATATGCTCTGTGCTAAAGAAGAAAATGTTTTTTTTTTTCCTTTAAAATGGTTTGATCTGTTTTCATAACACATGCAATTAATGTGCATTTTCTGTTGTTCATCTAGGTGGAGAGTCTCTAATGTGGTAATTTAAATCTTTAGAAGATATTTTTAACCGGCATTTCATCAACGATGTCTCATGGGGGAGGGGAGAAATAAGGATATCTACTTTTAAAAGGTAGGAAAGCATATGGATAAGTTGCTGATGTATTAAACCATTGAGGGAGGGTGTATGTGGACATTTGCAAGCCACATGCACATTGACTTGGGTAAAACTGCTTCTCAGGGAGGATTTGTGCTGCAGACAGATTAGCAATAGGGCCTTACACCACGGCAACAAAAGGGGTTTTCTGTGCGGTTTGGGTTTTGTTTTTAATGTGGTTGGACTTCAGCTGCTGATAGCAAAGCCCTGGCTCAGTCCTCAAGTACTTTCACGGAGAGGTTGGAGAGACCCAGGTAACGAGGTCATCTTCCATTTAATTCTAAAATAGGCTTGGAAGTGATTCAGTGCCTGCCAGAGTTAGAGTGGGCTCCACTCCTGTGTGCTGTGCCTCGTTGGGGAGACTGATACCTCCTCCATTAAGGTAAAACTTCTCTTTGCCACGGGAAAACATCAGCCTGAGCTAGCAGTCAGTTAATCAGCCTATTTCCTTCAAAAGGCTTTGGAATATATTGCAAAAGCACAGCCCCAGAGCTCTTTATTTGTGTCAGTAATTTCCCTGGAGCCAGTGCACCTGCTAATAAGCAGCCGCTCGCTTGAGTAATGCAGGATTACCTTTTAATTCTGTAATTTGGCCACCCGCTTGTGTTTAATGACGTTTATTGGTAGGAATGATGCATTTTGGAGAGGTGAGGTCAGCTGGAACATTTGTTGTGCTCTTCATCTGTCTTTAATGACTGACTCTTCTTTAGTGACTTCTCTCTTTGGTGGCTGATACATTGCAGCCCTTGATCTTGCAATGTGTCAGTCACTAGAGAGAGAAGTCATTACTCACCTGTAAAAGTGAAATTATTGTAGTAGTTTTAGTGGACGGTACCCTATGCATATTCTTAAATGTAGGGTGCTTATTCATGCTTATTTCAAAACAACAGGAAAAAATGGCAATGTTTACTATAAAAGGTTTTTACATTAGCAAAATATCACTGGAATTTTAGTTTTAAATAGGCTTTTTATTTCAAAAAGTAATTTTTCTCCTCCACAGAAAAAGTGTTTCAATGGTTTTTTTTTAACTTTTTAATGTAAAGCAAACATTTTTCCAAATGGATATCATTGAGAGTGGATGACCTTATTTTTTGCTGATTGCCTTGAATATTAGCATTTTTATTTCATACCAGGTTCTCACCACTTTACCCTGTAGAAATCTGATATTGTAAAATATATTTCCTTCTTGCCAAACACCTCAAAAATAGAAACATACTGAATTTTTTTACACATTTAACATTAGTTAACCCTAACAATCACTTCTAATTCTTTTCCTGCTTGAGACAGTGAGCATAAAAATGTAATTATTAAATACACTTATGTGAAAGACACTCAGACACCACCAAGGCTAATGATTAGATGAAAATTGCTAACTAGAAAGACTCTTGCAAGAAAATTTAGAGTACCAAACTGGAAATGTACATTATGGTAACACGTTGCCTGAAGACAGACCCCTTCCTTGTGGATCTCCTAAGCTACATGTGTGAGGGATGATCTACTTCTATGGCTCTAACAAAGAGGAAAACCAGACTGAAAATGAAAATACAGTCTGAAAAATACAATACCATGATACCTTAGCATTTACATGGTCCAGTAAAGATATTTCAACCACCCCACAAAATCTTGCTGTCCTTTAGCTCTTTGTTTAAGAAAATATGTGAATATGAATGATATCTTAGCACAGTTTAAAACACAGCGATGAAGCATCTGTCAAATCTACATCTATTGATGTAATTTGTGCACAAGCAGAGAAATAAGCATTTCACAGTATCCCTGAGCAAAATCATCTGTGACAATTAGCAGGGTGCCATATTTTTAAATTATAGTTGTCCCAGTTAGCTGTTTCAACAACTATGGCACTGAAAAGGACAGTAAGGTTGAAAAGAAACAATTAAAAATAAAGAGAGAGAGAGAGAGAGAGAGAAGTTCAGTAAACCTAAGTTGAAAGAGTAGGTATTTATATAATTTCAAGATAAATTAATGATATTTTTCTACTTTTTTTTTCCCTACTGCCTTGTATATAAATATCTATTAAAAGTTGGACTCCATGATCTTGGAGGCCTTTCCCAATCTTAATGATTCTATAGTGTAGTTTTTCTGCCTTTCTGTGATGTGAAAAATTAGGGGATTGGTGTTTTAGTTTGGCTGAGGTGTGCATTTCATTTCAAGTCAGCCAGCTTTTACCTACATGATAACCAAAAACATTTTAGACTCCTTCTCCATTTTCTAAAAATTACCATTTTAGTCACCCTGTCATTACCTTTAGACACCAGACAAGTTTATTTCCTAAGAGTTACCATTACCTGGCAGAATTCGAAATAGCAATGTGAGGGAGGTATGGGAGGTTTCTTGGAACTGGGTTTTAAAGGCTGAGGAAGGAACAAGTAGAAAGACAGACAATCTGAAGAATGTTTTAATCTGATTTTCTTCGTTGGAAGAGCTCCTCATCCATCCCTCGGGAGATGCCCAGGGACCTGTGGTGTCTTCATGAAATGAGCATTGACACGAGCAGGCACAAAGTCCCAGAAACCACTACGAGCCCATGGAAGGTATTTTCTGTCCTTAGCTGCTTTTAAATCTTTCCAGAGGAGCCAGGCTGTTGAATTTGTAAGTTAAACAGCAAATAATAAACAAACACCTTCCCCCACCTCCGCCCCAGTCTATTTTATTTTTTGTTCTGTATTAAATCTGCAAAAAATAAAGTGGAAATAAAAGGTGAAATTTGTGCATATTTTTGCAAGTGTCTCTGTGTAAAATGCATAGAGAAACCTGTGTGTTTTTTAATTGGGGAAACACAGTGCTTCTCGACTGACGTTCCAGTTGTTGCAAAAGGAGCAAAGTGTATGTTTGCTTTAAATTTGAAAGTAATTTTCCGTTTACACCCAGCAACAGAAGGTTGGATTTTGGATATACCTAGCAAACATATCTATGGGGAGGAGAGATGAGGAGCTTTGAACCACGCTTATCTGAATATGATGGTAATCAGTGGAAAGTATAAATTTAAATTTTTATATTTTAAAAGAGCACTTTTTGTCAGTTTAACTCTGATCCCTGTACACATTTCCACAGGAATCTGGATCGTGAAGAGTTTTAATCCAAATGCAGAATATCAAATGCTTGTTTCTCATAATACAAGTCATATTTGGTGACAGTTACATCAGTAAAAAATGCATTAGATAAGGAATAGTGAGAAGAAAATAAACAACTTAATTTTGTCCAGTGTTATGTCTGTTTGGGAAGGATAAATACTGTAAGCATAAAATATTTCATCCAATGTGAAAAACAGTAAAGTAATACTATAATTTAAAATCCTATAATTTGAATCCCTGAATTAATTTCCTGCTTAACAAATTATTATGTACTGTGGGAAAGACTAAAGACTGTGGCCTGCAAGTTTTAAAGAAAGAAAAATTTAAATGGAACCCTTGCCTGTTTCCACCCTCCTTGTGTTGATCTGTACTTGCTGCTTGTACTTGTCAAATTAGGTGAAGACCTGGACACCTGCAGTAGTCACAACATGTTGCCAACCAGCTTCTGGGTGGTTTGGATTTCATAATTTCTACCCAGGAAACTCAACTGAAGCCTGCACAGTTCTGCCATCCAGGTGACAAGGGAAAACTCTGCCTTCCTCTTTGTGTCAGCTCTGACAGTCACTGAGTGTTTTCCTGACCCAAGGAGAGCCTTTTCTGCCGGGTGAGCTGAATGTGCTAAATGGGATGTTCAGTGCCAGCAGTGCAGAGCTATCACTGGGGAAATGGAACCGGTCAGGAAAATTGTAAGAGGCCGGTTCTGTCCCTTTGCACAGTGATGGACTGGGAGTGGGGCTTGCTGTTTCATGCACCTATGTTATTAGGGACTGAGCACGGGGCCTGCAGGATGGAATTACAGCCCTGTGGTCTTGTCTTCTCCTGTCCTTATCTGTGTGGCTTTGCTCTAAGAGCAGAGCCTTGTTCAGGACTCAAGGTTGTTCAGAAAATTAAGAGTCTAGCTAATACAAACAACCCATAAGCTGATATAAACAACTGATACTGGCTATAAAAAGTGTTTTGATGATATAGCTTATAGCAGTTTGATGAGTAAAACAAATTGTTCTAGCCAAAGCATTTTCAGTCTGCATCTACACTCGGGATTTTGATAACAAAAATAGCACAAAATGTCATTGGTAGGTGTTCTGCCAAAAACTTCTAGCCTGTGTTTGTCCTTAGATCCTTTCTTTTTGTTGCATAATAGATTATGTCTGTTGGAAATATCTTCTCCTAACTTCTGTTTCTTTTCTCCACTCAGAGCACTCACACCTAACTGGTGCTTATCCTCTGCAAAGGCTTAGAAACAAGGAGGAACAGGAGGTGTGTGTTTCAATGCTGAACTTGCTAAATGAATCTAAATGATATGGGGCCTCCTTCCACTGAGTTACTTAGGTACTTTGAAACAAAACACTCCCCTCCCAACGGTATCAGTAGTCCACAGTACCTCCAGGTGTAACAGGAGTTTCCACATTAACCCCTCAGTTGTCTACACGCACAAATGTACGTGCCAAGAGAAAATTAGGACAAGGAAGTGCTTGCTGTTTTCCAGGTGACAAAAAAATACCTGTGAGGGTTTCTCAGACACAGTCATATTTAACCTTCGATAGAAATGTTCATCAGAGTGATTAAAGCTCGCTGATACATCTAATGTTGTTTTACTGTGCTTTGTGGGCACTTAAAAAGTTTTCTGTGGCCAAAGTAATCCTGAGGAGTCACTTACAGAGGAGGTTCAGCATTTCAGCTCACACTGGCTCTGGCCAGCCCTCAATCCTAACGCTGAAGAAATGTGTAGAGGATGAGGAAACCTTTAATTGAAACAGATCCCAAAGAAGGGAGCTTGTAAGGAAATAAGGACAAATAATGGATCTGCAAAGGGATGCTGTGCTCCACAAAAGCAACTGAAGGAGTTTCAAAGAGATTTGAGAGTTTGATTACATGCTGATGATACTCCTGTTGCAAGGTGAGTGGAAGTCTAGCTTGATCTAATTAGCAAAAACTGGAACATGAAGACAGAACTGACAGTGCTGGGATGTTTTAGAAGGTGCTGCCATTTAGCAAATGTGACCAACTCAAAACTCCAGTGAGAGAACAGTATGATGAGAGGTTAATGAGCCCAAAGTCACCCCTCCTTTTCTAAATCTAAATTAAAATCTGTTTCTGAAAGTTGGTTAAAATGGTTCATATATATCAGTGGAGCACTGGATTCATAATTTTGCCTGTTAGTAGAGGATTGGTATCATTCAAATTTACAACCGTATTTGGATTGTTTCAGCTATCAAACTATAGGAAGGTGCATGGTGAAACATGAGAAAATTACTAGAAATAGATCCTAAAAAACAGCTAGAAATATGATGTTGAGACTTGTCAGTAGATCACAGTTTGGGGTGATGTACACCAATTTAATGTTGTGGATGAAGTACAGATTGAATGAGCATACATTTAATGATTTTTTTGTTAAGCCATGTTAGAGTTTGTATGGTTAAGTAATTAACAAGAATATTTATCAACATTTACTGTCTATATGCTATTAAAACGTGTAGAAATAATTCTGTAGGATGATATTTTTTAGGACCTTGATTAATATTTCTAAAATTAGTAAGCAGCTCTTGAGAGCTATAATTTACTACCATTGACACCCACCTATCTTTTCCCCAGCCCTAAATTATATGGCTCATTACTTACAAGGCTGAGCATTGGTGGTGTTGTGGTAGTAACTCCAATGTTAGGCTTTAGTACTTCTGCACAATAAGTCTGTCTTCTCCAATTAATTAATTCAAATTCTGACTTCACATCCTAACAATCTTTATTACAAGAATTCGTCCTAAATAAAGGTTAAAATCAAGCAGACACATGTTGAAAATACTGGAACAAGTAGTGAGAAAAAATAGCAGAGTACGTGTAGTTGTGCAAGTAAATAAAGAAATTCTTTGTTATTTTTGGCAAGAGGTGGAGAAGCATGTGATGTCCAGTTGTAGCTGTAGCCAAGGATTTATCTTGGGGCTAAATACTTTATAGGCAAACAGTAATTCCTTTTTTGCCCCACATCAGCTGAACACTATTTTGGGTCAAGAATGCTGTTTGCAGAAGTTGACCAGTCTTACAACCAACCACTAATATTAAAGTGATGTATAATATTAGGGACATGCTGTTCCTGAGGGTGTATCCTGTTATTTTGTGAAGAGTTGAGCAAGGCAAAATGCTGAACTGTAACACAGGATACACACTGGTCCATACATTTGCGGTGTCCTGTACCTCTGTAGCTAGTGGTGTCTCTGATGGGCTCGGGCTAACGTGGCAAGGGAAGGATGTCTCAGACCAGATCTGGAAGGCTGCTGCTTCTCAGTTATTTTCAGGGCTGGCTGGGGAAGTCTCTCCTTATAAGGCACGAGCACTCATTTAAATGAATTGGGAGTTCACATGTTCATTCTCACCTTGTCATCGTTTAAGCTCCACGTCTTGAGAGTCAGGCCTTTCCCCTGGCACCAGTTTCCTCATCGCTATGTACGCGTACCTGTGAACAGTGTTATGGGAGTTGGCAGCTAACGAGGTGGGAAGAAGAGCTCACCGTGGGGGGTGTGGTGATGGGCATGGCCAGTACTGGAGGGCTGTTGGGGGTTTTACAGGTGCCCCTCGGAGAGGCCCCACAAAGCACGAGGTTGCCTTCCTCCACGTACTGACAGACCGGGGCGGGCAGAGAGGAGAGTTCGCGGTAGGAGCATCTCCAGTTGTCCTCCCAGGACTTCCCGGGGGCACCGTCAGCTGGCGCTGAGGAGGCTCCGTCGCTGAGCTGATGCCAGGGGCGGTGATAGCCACACAGCTGCCCCGTCCGGTCGGTGCGGGAGGGCAGGAGAAGCCCCGGGCATTACTCCCCGCGCACCGGGCCGGGCGGGGAGCGCGCTCCGAGCGCTGCCGGCGGGCTCGGGCGGCGGCGGCT
>VXAC01004358.1:343033-414582 GCA_013399225.1 Rhipidura dahli
CGGCGGGACGCGACCCTCGCCCCCGACCCTCGAGGAGAGACCCGCGGGACCCACGCTGGGGGGGACGCTGGGGTGGCAAATGGTGCCGAGGGCCGGTATCACTAACAGCAACTGGAAAGGAAGTGGGCGCTTTGAAATTTGGTCAGTTCCCAGGAGCGAGCTCTGTGAAAGCAGAGGGGTTTATTTGCTGGAGGCTTTACCGTAATGGTTGCGGCAGGGATTGTGTGGGGTTTGTTCTGGATTCATCGCGGTATCAATTGTAAAGCTGGCAGGTGCGTTTACATGTGTCTAACGCTGTAGGAAATAGTGATGAGTTTGTTAAAATAATTTTTGTTTAAATTGGGTCCTCAATCGTTAGTGCTGTGTGCTTACACTTACATAAAGCGCTTTCTTTTGAGGCTGTACTTTTGTTACTAACTGTTGCATCTGACTTAAAATGTCACAAACTGTGATTGTTGCCGTTTTTGTTAACTTACTTTTTGGGACTCTAAGGCTTGACTTCTCAGAAATTATGTGGCGCTCTGATGTTTTTGCATCTTCTTAGTTGTGTATCACCTTGTTTATTTCAGTTATTTTAGTGTCTTTAAATTGTGGGAAAATATGTTATTATGCAAGACAATTACATTAGGTAAAGCTGCAGTTGTTGATAACAATGCATGTTTGTGGTTATTTTTTTTCTGCCCAGTATTACCTCCCATTACATCATTTGCAAAAAGTTTAGGCTCTGATTGATGTCACACCGAGGAAAGCTCGGATGGACTGTGAGGGCTTACTTTCTTGCCATAATAATTCCATAACAGAGTTAATTTGCTAGTGCTTTCTATAAACTAAGTTTAAAATACACGCACCAACTGCCTAATAAGCGTGGCAGCCAGCAGAGAGATTAATTAAGCACCTGGAAAATAGGTCAATACTGTCTTACAGAGTGGCATGGTGAGATGGCAAATAAATAGAGCAAAGTGTTAACGTGGACTTACCGGGGGAAAACTGATCCTGGTGGAGCAGCGGTGGCGGCTTTATCTGCGCTGCCGCGGACCTTTTATGGTAGCGCGCGGTGAGGGGGTGTTCGCAGCCCTGCAAAGCTGGGCTTGGACTTTTCACTCCTGCACTCCTTGCACTTGTTCCTGGGGGCTTCTCTTGTGCTTGCTTGCTCGGGGTGTGGCACTGCTTGTGCCTGTAAATTGTTTTTTTATAGATAAATTTGGCTGGGTGCTCTAATTCAGAATGCGGTGGCGGTGGTGTGTGTCTGGCTCTCCGGGCTTGGGGACGGGTTGTAATTGGATGGGGTCCATGAGCTGGAATAAAGTTTCATTGAAAAATTGCTTGGGAAGCTACCCCTGCCCTGGGGTCTCTGCGGCACTTGTGATTTTTCTTTGTTTCAGGATTTTTTTTTGTGTTTGCATGTTTCCTGCCTCCTCTCTTTCAAACAACTACCTACAGAAACAGGGAAATGAGACCGGCTCCTGCATAACAAGATAGCAGAGACAAAGACAGGGTGTGGGGAGGTAGAGTGAGCTTGCAACTCATCTTACAGAACTAACTGATAGAAATACTAGAATTTGCATGTGCTACTTTTCTTGTTGTGTCCTCCAGTTTGTAGCGGTTGCTTCAAAATAAATGTTGTTTTGGGGGTGATTTTTCAAAAAGCATCTGTAGGATTGATTGCATCTGTTAAAGGGAATGGGAGGCTGAGCAGCACTTCCAGAGGCAGAGGAGAGTTGGTTAGCTCACCAGTCCCTGGGTGGAACAGAATTAACTGTGCTTAATTCTTGTGAAAACCCCAATCCAAACATGTAGGAATGTCAGGCTGTGTTTTTCCAAGCTGGCGTATTTAGGTGTATATACACCTCTTTTTACTGTTTCAAGGGATTGCACACTTCCTGCTTTTAGAACGGTTTTCTTTTTACCTCTATAGGTTCTCTTTCTTGTATTTTCTCTTTTGCCAGTGTGCTGATCATGGCAACAAAGGCCCTTTTGACAAAGCGGTGCATTTTGAAACGGGAATTTTGTAGTTGACTTTCTTGTATGTGGGGGGGAGAAGAGCAGCACTGGTAACGGGAACAGCACTGTCATTTGAGGCTGAATGTGTATTTTGGAGGAATGTTAAATACAGAAGGAGAAACTGCTTTTAGTGGAGCTAAATTTTGCTGTTGCATTGTGAGGAGCTGTGGCATATGAGTGCCGTGCACATACAGAACCGTTCCTGTAGGCAGTGTTGCTTTCTGCACAGAACTTTGGGCAATAAAGCAGAGGACAGCAAGGCCTTCTTGCATTTTTTTATTAGATCAGCCTTGGATTTTCTGAATATATATATATATATATATATAATGATTTCATCTGATCTGCAGAAGCATTACAGCTGAATTAAACTGCTCTGACTGACAGAAGTGTGAGTTGGGTAGAGCAGGCCTGATAATCACCTTGGCCGAGGGAAGAAGAAATGTGGAAGTAGGATGGTGGTGCTACCAACATCCCTCTGTCCTGAGTTTGCTGTTGAATTTTGTAAAAAAGTATCTACCTTTCAGACCTCAAAAAAAGCTTCTTTGTACCATTTTGTGTTTTCCGAGTTCACTGAAATATTATATTTCTTGAGATCCCTTCACTGACAATTAGAGAGGGAGTGGAAAAGAATGTATTACTTTTAATAGATCTTTAAAGAAAAGCTCATTATTTTGGATAGGTATAGGATGCGTCTTTAGGTATCTGAAACTGTGCTGCAGAACCCTGGCTGGGCTAAGCAGAACATGAAACATGGGGAAAGGAGCAAGGATGAGCACTGAGCATGTTAGAGATGGCTGTGGTGTGTGCAGCACACCTGAAATGACCATGTAACTCTATTTAAAGCAACCTAAAATAACTAGTGCTATGATATGGGTTAGTAATGGGTTACCTTTTCTGACTTCCACAGGCAGTGAACACCCTCTGTTTAACCTGAAATAACCTATAATGAAGGATAAAGCCTGTAAAATCCTGTTACCTGGTCTTGGCTTCCCCTGCCCCCCTTTACAGACTGTTTTAACTTAGAGCCTCTACCTCTTTTTATATAATTTTACAGAAATTGTAGCTTAGTTTTTCTTCAGAGTCACTGAGTTTTGAATGACAGAGGGGCAGGGGAACAACATGTAATTGTGAAAGTGGATTTTAGTTGGTGACTTTATTTGATAATGTATTATTTCCTACAGGGCAGGTCCTCCCTCCCTGTTCTTCAGTTGTTTTATTTCAGTACGGTGAATGTTGAAAGATGGTAGGAGTTGGCGTGAGTCTTGGTTTTAGCTGGATTATGTACTTTGGGGATAATCTTTGTGAAGTTTAGGACTATTTTTTTCGTGATATATCACTTTTTTTTCCATATAGCATCTTAATACTCTGCTTCATTTTTGAGAGTGAGTAATTTCCTGACAAAAGGGAGTTAATCTCTGGTATAGCAATTGTGCTTGGAAAAGGAAGAAGAGCCAAATAACTGAACTGTTTTTTAAGCAAGTCAACTCAAGTAGTTTAGTTCTGGCTTTTTTTTCTTATTCTGTGACTTGGAGTCAGTGTGTGATTTCAAAATACTTCTCCCTGTGTTATTAACGTCCCATATTTATTAGTTCCAGCTTTATGTAAACTTTTTGTACAGTCTTTTTTACGTTATGTTTTCAGAAAAAGATTAGAAAATTATTCCTTTTTGTAAGTAAGAAATATAATCCTTTCTCTCCCCTTTTCTCCAGCTGTCTTATGCTCTAGTATTTGGGTATTACAGGAAAATGCTAAATTCAAGTTCTAAAACAGAGCAGTAAAATAAGATGCAGTCAAACATCCAAAGACAAAACAGACATAAGAAATATTTTCCTATCTTTGAGTATGATCAAAGTTACAGCAACTCCCAATATTAAAAAAGTAATTGGATTCGTATGTACAGAGAACTCTTCTTGTATGTTAGAAGGGGCACTCCCATCAAAAAAACTATCTTGAAAATCAGTAATCTTAAACTCATGCTTTCCATTCTTGCTAAGATAATATAACAGTTCTAGGAAACTTTTCAGTGCTTTTTACAGCATGTTACAAATTAAATACAAATAATGTTTTTAATGTAAAAAGTCAGTTATTGTCGAATGAAAGTCTGCTTTTATTTGTGTGAACATCACTTGCTGGATCCATATGGCACTGTAGTAACCACCCATTTAGAGAAAGTGGTGGAAAACTTTGGGCAGGAAAGCTCAAGTGCTGATACCTGTGCAGAGTCCCATAAACATCCTCATCTAAGGAGGATTTGGAGATGGTTGGAGATGCCCATGGCTGCTTTTCCAGGGCTGTTGGACACCAGTGTCTGTAATCCACTGATCTGAGTGTGCCGTGCTCTCCTCTGTTCTGGAAGCTGTGCTGCTGCTCTGGGTTACCACGCTCTGCTGTCCTGCAGCTGTTCTTTGTGTGACCAGGACGCTAAACGTCCAAGGAGCTTGAATTGCTGGGTGAGGCAAGATTTTTATCATGAAGCTTGGCTTGGCTGATTCCTTGCCTTGGGGCAAGCAGCCACCAGTAGCAGAGAAAACCTGCTTTAGGTTATTTTAGGAATTTTGCTTTAGTTTTACTTGACTCTTGGGTATGAACTGTGGGATGGAAGTGGATCTCCTCACCTTGTGCTGACCTCATCTTGCAGTGGTGAAGTGAGGTGGCAAAACTGGTCCCTGGGCAGGAAGAAGTGCCAGGAGAGCAACTTCAGCTGGGATTGCAATAACTGGTGCAGCTGTGCTTTGTGTGTGTCCTCATTGCAGAGATGTTTGCTGCTTTTATTAGCGTGACCAGATCCCTCCAGGCCTGTTCCCTGGGGTCTCTGGATGTCAGCTGACATCTGAACCTCTCCCTGTTCCTGCTGGAACAGACTGAAACAAGTGCTGCCTGCAGAGAGGACCTAGTGCAGCCTCAAGGGCTGGGTGAGGAAGCTTACCTATAAAGGTAAAAATGCAGAGAGAAAACGACTTCAATACTGTTAATCATTAGAAAGTTTATAAGGGAGGAAAAGAAACTTTTCTTACTGGTGATCTAAGCTCCCTTTGGAAGACAAGAATAACCACTGGTATCAGGTATCCATAAAAAAAACCTGTATATACAATTTTATCTGAAGTTTTATTAATTTACTTTTGGAAAAGTAATTTGCTTTTTCTTACATAGATAGAATAAACATTTCTTCTCTTGTGTTTCCACAGTTTCCATATGTTTACTGCTTTGTTTTGGTCCTTTGTCAGCATTTAAAAAAAATGCTATGTTAACTTTTACCAAATTCCATTAGTTTAAGTAAAATAGATATTTTTTTTCCCTCTTTCCTATGGTGCAGGTTTTGTCTGTGTTGGCAGAGTTGGTGGAACTTACACAATTTCAATGAGGCTTTTTAGTTGTTTCTTGTAAGATGCCTTTCTGCCTTTTTGACTGAAGCTGTTAATGTGCATCACTGTCTTGTAAACATCTTCCTTCCTGTTTTCCTAGAAGTTTTGGTCATCTGCTTCTTCTTACCCCTTTCCTTTCAATTCTTCCTTTTTTTTTTTTTTTTTTTTTAATTGGACTTGGTTGCTTCTCTGTAGTCTGTGTGTTCCAATTGAGAAATTGTTTCCACAGCTTCTTTTTGAAGATTATAGGGATTGTGTAGGGGTAGAAGAGGTCCTCAGATAATCTTTGTTTTTCAGCATTTGGGTTTGTTAAATATGGGAATTTTGGTGTTTGAGATCTTGTGAAGCCCTTCAGAAGGAACCAGACTTGTTCCTAGGAGGAGGAAAAAAGCTCCTTTTCTCCTCTTTCCTTTTAATACCAACTTACTTTGTGATTCATGAAATTAGTTGGTACTTGGCATAATAGGAGCGGATTGCTTTCATGAGATGCTAAGGGGTGATTTTAATAACTCTTCTTTATGGCTTTTGTAGTGGTGCTGTGGGCTGGCTTCTTCCTTTGGCCTGTTTCAGCTCTAAGCCCAGCAAGAGGATGTGCTGGGAAGTTTTCCCAAGAAATTCTTTAGGAGCTCTTTGTGACGAGTGCTGTTTGAGACTAAATGTGTTTTTAAAAAACTCTGTTGCAGAGATGTCTAAACATTCTTCTGAAGATTAAAACAAGAGTGGATGTTAAAAGTTTATTTATGCTACAAGTGGAAAGGTTATTAAACATGGGGGGGAATACAACAGAGAAAAAATGTATGCACATTTATCAGTATTATTATGGCCCCCAAGTAGTGGGTCCTATGCTGCACGTAATCGTGCTTTTCTTTTTGCATGCTTTCTGTGTAGTTAAATCAATAACTCTCTTTGCACAGGGGAGAGGGAGAAATTTCTTGCCCTGGTGGCTTTGGGAAACATCATAATACATGTTATTACAGTTATTGATTCATTAGGAGGCAGAAGGCTGATCCTTCTGTGAGAGACTAATGTCCTGATACTTACCTGTAGGAAGCACTGCTTCCTGCACATCCTTAGAAAGCTGAAAGGAGTGGTAAACACCTTTTCCCTTTGTTTTTTCTTTGCTGTTCTACATATGCCATAGCCAATTTATACAGCTGTTTTCGACAAGCAACCAATGCTATTTTCATGATGATGTTGCTTACAAGGAAAGAAAAACACCTGTTATATAAAAAGCAGAGTATTCGAACCACTTTTAAGGAAGGAATTTTTATTATGGGAAAAATACTGGTACTTCACAGAGGTTTTTTTCCGTGTGTGTGTATAAAAATACCTTTCAAACATTGGTTTGCTTACTGTGTGTACGTGTGTTTACCACAGTCTGTCTATGTTTGAAAGTTGTTACTGGATGTAGCTGGGGCAACTGACCTGAAAACTGCAGCAGAAAAAGATCAGTCAAGATAAGTGTGTTGGATTAAATGCCTTAATTATTTTACAGTTAAGTCAGTTTTAAAACAAATAAAGGCTTAAGTTCTTATTTACTCTGACTTTTTTGTTGCAGAGGAAGTTGAATATGCTTTAGGTGTGCTGTCTCGACACCTCAGTAACCACTTGATAATGATATTCTTGTTGGTCTTCTTGGAAGATTTTTCCATGTATTTGGGGAAAGTTTTAACTCAAGTATTACTTACTGCCAGGTAGTTCTCAATATAGGAATCAGTTTTATTCACCTTCTTGGTACAGAAGAGCCTGATTTGCAAATTTTTGCATTGCATGTCAGACTCAATGAGCTTGACAGGTTACTTGTGTGTGTGCTGCTGCAGACTTAATGTGCAATGGGGAGAACAGGATTTTTGTGTTGTATTGTTTTTTAGTGTTGGTTTTTTTTTTTTTTTTTTTTGTCCAGGTGGAAATCTTTTATAATGAGAGGAAGAAAGATAATTTTGGATGAATTTCCTCCACTTAGAGTAGTTTAGAGGACTTGATAAACTCTATGTATGTAGGACCCCTTCATGTTAGTGCAGATGTGCTGGCATGCCAGACATTCTGTGGAGTGGCAACAAAGATAACAGCCACCTAGATTTATATTCTTACAGGAGCTGCATTTGGTATTGTCTAGAGCTATTGCAAAATGAAACTTCTAAATAAATTGCTTAGCTGGGTTGGTCAATTTCTAGTTCTCACAGAAGCCCAGCATTCTGAAGAATGCAAAATCAAGCAATTGCATAAAAATAAAATGACTGGAAATAAGAAAGGGCTAAGAAGGAATTTTTTTTTTAAAATACAGTGGCATTTGAACATGTGCTATACCAACAGGCAGTTTGAGCTGATCTCCTCTATGAAATTTTATTTTACTTTAGGGAAGGGGGCAAAACCTTTTGGAAATACTTACAGCAATGGAAAAAGTGTGGCTTTGTGTCCTGCCTCTCTGCTTGCCCCAGTCCCTGCTATTGCACTGAAGAGTGACAGACAGTGGCAGTAGTTTGAACAGATCCTTCAGCACTACTGTCATGCAGAAGGTGTGGGCTATCCAAAACCCCACTGTTAGGGACTTTTTTTTTTGAGCGTGCCTACTGTTTTCAGGTTCAAAAAGAATTAGTCTTCTAAAAGAAGAGATTAGGCTGGCGAAGCCCTGGCTGGTTGAAATGTGCTGTTTATGTTGATGGTGGCACATTCTGATTTGGAGGGCATGTTCTCACTGGGGCTGGTGGCCAATGCTGCCCTGCTTGTACTTGCTTTCCAGCTGCCCAACAGCAGCTTGCCCAGAAAAAAAAGAAATGCTTCAAGTGTTGTTTCATTTATCTTTTCAGCTATGATTGCAGTCATATTGGTATCACAAGATTTTGCTTTTGATATTCGTGGAAAATATGAATAAAGCAATTGTATTCTTGAGCACTTCTACTGGTGCTATGGCAGCGTTGAGTCATAGCAGCTCACTCTGATATTTTATGTAAAATATGTTTGTGCTCAGTGTATGGCGTCAGTTCTGTTTCCACAATGGTGCAATTGAGAGTGGTTTGTATCACACTTAAACAAACGGATATTTTCCATTTCTGCTATCAGTGCAACACTGGTGGTGTCTGATTAAAATTACCTCCACTGTTGCACAGACTTAAGTGTCAACCCAGTAACATTTTTTTTTCTGTGGTTAGTAACTAAGTTTTACAACTGCAGATTGGATCATTGTATCATTTGCTTCCTACTGAAACTCTCTCAAGCTTGGAACCAACCTTTGGCCTTTCAGCCTCGACCTGTGCCACTGACCTGTGCAGGAGTGAGGTTTCATGTCGGGCAAAGGCTGCGTTAGCTCAGCTGAATTCTCTTGGTGTGTGATGGGCCAAAATCCCTGAGCTCTGTGTTGTAATCAAGAATGGTAATGATTTCTTTTGACATTAAACTGGTTCCTGCCCCAGAATTGGGTGTTGGCTTCTTTGGTGAGGTACCATCAGCTGCATCTGTATTTCCCAGTTCTCTGTGGTGGAGTGTGTGTGTGCCTGTGCAGTTTGTGTCCCAAATTGCCTCTGTGGTTATGTGAGGAAGTGATTTATATGGCATAAGTTACCTGAAACACCTCTGTGCTTTCTCCTTTGCTCTGCTTTCCCTTTCTGTGAGTCACAGATCTGCTCACAGAGCTGGTTTTGAGTTGGCCAGAGGGAGAGACTCCCCGGGCTTGTATTTCTGGACACTTCGCACTCTCTGTGGATGTGTTTTCCTTTATAAATTGCATGAAACCTCAATTGCCAGGGCTTTGTTATTAATTGTACAGCTGGAGTAAGGGAATTCCTCAGGGTGAACAGGTCATGGGGTATGAAAGTACTTGCATCAGTACAGCTTGTTCAGCTACGTATCCAAAATAAACAATAACATAGAGGTGCTGCTACTACTGGTAATAAATTTTCATCTGCAGGGAAAGAGAGGGCAACTAATTCAGCTTTGTATTTGCTAAATAATTTGAGAAGTTGGGTGGCACCAAATGTAAAAAGAACAATTGTTTTACATGGGAAAAATGAGACTTAGTATCCTTACAGTGTTTCCAAAGTGATGCCTAATGTAAACAGAACATTTCTTAAGTGCCGCTGCTCAAGTTGTGCATTTGCTGGAAGTTACAGAGCTTTTAGAAAGCCTCCCTCCATGCCCAGCTGCACTGCGAGAAGGGTGTGAGAATGTTGGAATTGGTTCTTGCCGATGGAGGCCAGAAAGCAGTTGGAAAACAAGTTTTCTTGGGTTACAATTTAACTCTGTTATTAGGTGGCTGCCTAATATTCTCAGCTGGCTGGGCTGTGTCTGCTGGGAATTTACTACACCGGGAACACCGCGGTGATTGCCCTGCTTGGGACCGGTAGAAGGGGCTGTGTATTTTGCAGATGAATTAAGGGAGCAGTGTGGCAATTTCTCCTGAGCTCCCCTGCAGTGGCCTTATTAACCAGTTGCTTTGCCACACACCCCCCTGGCTCAGTCATGTGGAAATGTCACTGTAGAGTTAATTATTAATGGTGGTCAGGCCTGGAACAGCCTGTGCCTCTCGAGGTTGTCACAGTCTGCCAAATCAGTCATGTTCCTGAGTTTGCCTAGCGCTGCCCAAGAAGGCTGGAGATGTAATTTTGAGAAGTAAAGAGCATTGTTACAGTCAGGTGAACATTAGCAGGATGTTAACCAGAGGTGCCTCATTTTGCTGAGATACGTCTGTGTGGTTTGCTGTAGAGAGAAGCTTGGTTGGGGGGGACAAACTGTGAAGTGCCTCCTGTTTACTGACATTAGTTTGTGAAAATGTATCTATTAATTTATTTAAAGGAATAAACAATGAATTTACTTAGTTGAAATTAGTTTGCTTCATTACTTTGTTCATACTTTCTTCAGAAGCACAGAATTCACATTCTTAACTCTGGTCACAAGTTACATGTTTTTGTATAGTTTAATGTTTAATAAGCCAAGTTTTCCCAGTTCTCTCTGCTTAAAACCAAGAAGACCCATTCCTTCAAAGGAAGCCTATCTAGAGGCAGTAACAGTTGGTAGGTGTTTTGGGACAGCCTTTCTTTTGCACATTCCCTGCAGTATTCACTAGCAGTGAGGTGGGATGCAGCAACCTCCATGTTGGAGAATACAAGCTGGAGAACTCCAGAGCCAGATTCACGTTGTGTGTACCACTTCCCAGGAGCAGTCACTGTGCTGGAGTGAAGTTGGTACACTTTCCTTGCACTTGGGGAAGAAGAGGGCTTTAAAAATATGTGTGGGGGAATGGACAACTCCCCTGAGACTAAAACTGAAAGTCAGGCATGAAGTTACTGAAGTAGCCAGAGCCTGCCTGTGGTCTTGTTACCTGGGGATTGCACTTTTCAGTCCATCTTCTGATGGTTTTGTTTACTCGGCTTTGGTTTGCATTCTGGAGAGGTCTTGTAGTGCACACATTTGGTTTTTATTTTAAATTAAATTTAACTGAAAGATGTGCACCAGCTGCTTATGAATGTTCAGGGTCAAGTAACCTCCCTGAAATGAGCACAGAAGATTTTTCTTTCCTTTAGCACTTGGCTAAAAGTGGTTGCTTGGCTCTGCGCATCCATCTCTTATGCTGGTGCTGGGCTTGTTAATGTAGGTATAGTCTGACCAGCTTCAGTTTGTACTCCAAAGCAGGAACAGTCTCATTAAGAAGTATGCAGAAAGATGTATAAACTCAGTGAAATGTTTTGTGATGGGGAAAAGAAAGATCCACTCTCTGCTAGGTGAAAATGTGCTGTGTATTATTTTCTTTTGCTGGGAGTTCTGGTTGAATAAAAAAGGGCAACAAAAACTCTGCAACACAGTAACTCTTTATTCTTTCAGGTGTAGCTGTCCATAGGATTGTATTATAATCCAAATACCTCAAATAGTTTAAAAAAAAAAAAAGGCAACCTTCTGAACCCCACAAACAAATCAACCCAGTAAGAGAAACAGAACCAAAACCCCAAACCATCCCCAACCAACAAAAAACTCACAACCCCAAACCAACAAAAAACCCCTTACTACACAGCAGTGCTGTTATAGTAGCAGGTGTTGCGGTATTTTCCCTTTCCTCTCAAGGTTTGTTGTGCAGCTCTGCTGTCTGTGGAGATTTGTTTTTCTCAGGGTGAGGGGAAAGCAGTTCTGTTTATAAACTTAGCTTCTCAAAGCAAAGGCCTCCGGCAATTGGTTGTATTGGATAGTTCCGTGTGTTCTGATGGATTTCATTGCATGTATATTGGGTGGAGCCTGGTTCTCTCTGAAATGCCTTCTGAGTACTGTGAGTTTAAACTGTCTCAGATGTAGGATACTGCAGGGTTTTATGTGCCTGTTTCATTGGTTCAACCTTATTCACTGGTTATGTGAAGATACTGTACCTTCTCCAAATGAGATTGGCACCTAAATGAGACTGGCATCTAGAAGTGTATGTTTAGAAAAAAACAAGCAAAATGGTGGGAGTAATGAAGAAACATTTAGGGGAGGGTAAGAAATTAGATGATTGTACAAGTCCATTTTTATTTGTGCAGAGTAAAATTTTATTTCATTAGTTCAGCCTGTCATGATTATATCAAAAGTAGTTGTTCCAGGGTATGTTATCTCTTCTATTTAGTGTTCATTTTTTTTTTTTTTTTTGAATTGCTAGAAATGTTGTAATAATTCAGTAAACATTTCTTATCTGTGAACAGAGCTGTTACTGTGGTTGGAGTTCAGGATCGTGGGGTTAGGCCTGTAAAGAAACACGCTAACCCCAAAAAGATGATAGCCTAGTTTTTTTTACCCAACTGAAGTTAATGTTAAAGAGAAAGCTGGGACTGTGTTCCTCCAGACCTTCTGGACTGGTTTGAACAGCATGAGCTGTAGAAAACTTGTTTTTGAATGCCAGTGGTCTCCACAGGCTCAGGTGAGGATTTGAGTGGGCCTCTGGTCTCTCTGGTTCTCCCTCATTCTGGGCTGTTGTCCTGTCTTCCAAAAACATCCTTAATTGCAGAGTAGATTTATCACTGCTTTTTCAAAGTAGTCATCATCCTAATCTAGTGTCCTCAGCTTTGGTAACATGCTTACACAGGCAAATACCTTCTCCAGAAGTTACATGGAGCAGGATTTTTGCTGTTGGGTCACGGCAGATCCAGGGCAAATGGACCTGCTGGGGCTGCTGCAGCTTGGCCAGATTCTCACCTGCGGGCCAGGTGTCCCCACTCCCTCCTGCTTGGAAGTGCACTGGACCTGTTTCTGCCCAGGGGCTTCGTGGTGTGGCTGCGCCTCTGAGCCTGCCCAGCATTTGGATTTGTGTGTGAGTCTCAAAGGTGATGCTGGGCATCTGAACCCTCCTGTCAGCAAACTGGGATGACACACTAGCGTGTCTTTGAGAAGTTTCTGAACTTTGGAAGTGTAAATGTTTTCTGAGTTTGAATATTTTACTTGTTTCATGCACACTTGTGTCAAAAAGCAAGGGGTTAGCGATGAAAAAGCAAGCAGAGTATTTTTTAGTGAGAACCTTGAAAAGATTTTAGGAAGAAAAACCCAAGCATTATTCTGATATTTTAGTATCTTTGGCAAATGAGGTATTCGAGCCATCCCAGAACTGGAGGAATGGTAAGGTGCTGATTGAAGGTTTGGTTAGGCCTGAACTGTGCAAGTGCCACTGGAAATTCCAGAGAGGCTTGGACATACTCTGGGATGGTCAGTGAGGGCTGATTATTTGATGTCTAAACAATATGATCAGTGTAAGGGATTTATTTAAATACAATTATGATACAAAAGGCATTAAGATCTTAATAGTGAATAATAATGCTTATGCACCTTGTAATGGGGTAAGTTATTCCAGGAGAGAAGTCAAGAGCTTGGGGAGTTTTTGGCTGTGTTTTGAGGTTAATAGTTAAATCCTTGGTGTGGAGCAGGAGGCCAGTGGCAGGCCCATCATGTTTCGTGGTGGGAGAGCCCAGCTGGTTGTTTCCTGGTTGTCTCCAGCTTTCTACATCATTTGGCTCTGGGGAAACAGCTTTGGGAATGAGGGGGCTTTGAGGTTTTCTTCTACAGCTGGGACAAAGCCCATTAGAAGATTCTAAACTGAGGTGTTGGTATGATTATTTTAATTGCTCTTAAGATATCCAAATGTTCATTTGCATAAATCAAATCACAGCTTCAGAATAATTATGCTGTGCTTTTGGTTAGTTCTCATTTGATCAGAGTCATTGCAATGTCTAGCTCAGGTTTTATGTGGCTCATCTGCAATTTAAGTACCTATTACCAGAATTTTCGTGTGCTTGGTATGAGTAAGTGATTTAATTAAGGTATTATTGGTATTGAATTTGTCTTTGGGAGCCAATCAGACTGGATATAAGTCATAACTTCCCCGAAACCTTGTAGTTACAGTGGGGTCCATCCAGAGCCTTTTCCTTAGTATTTAGCATGACAGACAAGTTTAGGGCTGGTGTTTGACAGGTCTGGAAGGGGACACCTGGAAGGTAAAGTCAGTGCCTTTACCCCCATGACTCCATCACTGATACACAAACTTCTGCAATGGAGTGGAACAGAAGTCAGGGAAAGCACCTACCTTTTGAGAATGGATTAGGTTACTGTACATCATAATTTACTTGAAAGTTATCGTTGTTTATGTGTACATACCCATGCCCCCTAAGTTATTTTGGGCCCCATCACATGGCTTAGTCACTTTCATTTTCATCCCAGGGAAATTCTTTGAGGTTTGGCAGTTGTGACATTTGTCTATTTTTGGAAGCCTGGTGGTGCTTCCAATGAGTAGATTGGATACCTTGTATAACAGGGAGCACTGGCTCACAATTAAGAACTTCTGAGTTATTTTATGTCATCATTGCTAAACATTTGAATTGGTTTTTCACTTGAGTTACCGAACACTGCTACTTTTGTACCTAGAAAATGGTGGTCGGTTTTAAAGGAAAGCTGAGTTTAATAGCACAATGGTAGACCCCCCGCCTGAAAAATGCCATGTAGTGCTCTGCTGCAGACTCAGCCCCATGCAGCCAACTAAAGCACTTAACCACAGTAACCTGCTGCTGCTGAAGTCCTTCTGCGCTCGCTGGTAAAGCACTGAGGGCCTTGTTCTGGTCACAAGAAACTAAATATAAAACAGCTTTAAACCAGCTCATTTGGAGAATGTACTTGTGTCCTGATTCTTCTTTTAGAAGTAGCAGCTGCTGAAAAGCTTGGAAATGTGCACAGTTTTCACTTGTTTTTTCTTTTTCTCTCTCTCTGTAGGTATGGCCTCACAAGTCTTGGTCTATCCACCATATGTTTATCAAACCCAGTCAAGTGCCTTTTGTAGTGTGAAGAAACTCAAACTAGAACCAAGCAGTTGTGTGTACCACGAAAGAACCTACCCACAAATCTATGTGAATGGTAAAAACTTTGGGATTTCTCCCCACAGGGTTAGTACTTTCTTTCAGACTAAAAACCCGTTTGATAGACCTCGAGGACAGAACTTTTGGTTGCAGTCAAATGCTGTTGCTTTAAAAAATACTGCAGGTGCTACAAAAGCGTTGGCAGCGTGGGCGCAGCAACCTCGGCTAGAGGCCCCTCGGGCTGGGACGCAGGGAAGCCGGTCGGATCTCCTGGAAGGAGCCCAGCGATGTGGATTGAAGCGTAAGAGCGAGGAGCTGGATAATCAGAGCAGCACGATGCAGATCGTTGATGAGCTGTCCATCCTGCCTGCAATGCTGCAAACCAACGTGGGCAACCCGGTGGCGGTGGTGACGACGGCTGCAGCTTCCAAGCAGAGTGGTACCAGCGGGGATGGAGATTACCAGTTGGTGCAGCACGAGGTGTTGTGCTCTGTGAAAAACACCTACGAGGTTCTTGATTTCCTGGGACGAGGGACCTTTGGACAAGTAGTTAAGTGCTGGAAAAGGGGGACAAATGAGATTGTGGCAATCAAAATCTTGAAGAATCATCCTTCGTACGCACGCCAAGGGCAAATAGAAGTGAGCATCTTAGCAAGACTAAGCACTGAGAATGCTGATGAATTTAACTTTGTGAGAGCTTATGAATGCTTTCAGCATCGTAACCATACTTGTCTGGTTTTTGAGATGTTGGAACAGAACTTATACGACTTCCTGAAACAAAACAAATTCAGCCCTCTGCAACTGAAAGTAATAAGGCCTATTCTGCAACAGGTTGCCACTGCACTGAAAAAACTGAAAAGTCTGGGTTTAATCCATGCTGACCTCAAACCAGAGAACATTATGTTGGTGGATCCCATTCGGCAGCCTTACCGGGTCAAAGTCATTGACTTTGGGTCTGCCAGCCATGTATCAAAGACTATTTGTTCAACTTACTTACAATCTCGGTATTACAGGTAGGTGTCTTTTAGTTTGGTTTTTTACCTGTTAGTGGAACAAGGTTTTAGCATTTCTTAAAGTTAATGGCTTAAATAATTATTCCTCCAGGTAACTAGTAAGAATGATTGGGAAAAGATAAAACCATCCAGGAATGTGAAAATTATGTGGTTGCTTGCAATTTTGAATGTGAATACTTGCTTTGAATGTTTTTGCAGTGTTGTTTTTTTTCCTGGAAGTATGTTTTGTGTTGCTCTCTGAAGTCATCACTTACTGTTATTTTGAGACTTCTGAGAGTGTTTAAAAGGAAAAGAGAAAAAAATTATCTCTTGCTTGCCTGTTCAGGACGTGTTTCCAGCCTTCCTGACATGATGGATTTTTTTCTGTAAGCAGCTGGACAGTGTACTAGAAGTGCCATGTTTCTTTATCCTGTTGCCAAAGATTATGTAAATGCCTCTGTTTTTCTCCAGCACTTGTAAATATTTTCCCCAGTTCTTAGAAACTCCATTCTGACTGAGTGCCTTCAGCAGCTGTGGAGTTCAGTGAACTTCTGGAGTTAGGAAGTGGTAGGATGCTTAAATGTTTAGGGTGATACCAGAAGGGCATTTAAAGTGATTTTGGTATATGGTTGCATTCTACTTTTGCCTGAAAATGGATGTATGTTTTTGATAGTTTTGTTTGGTTATTTTTTTAAAAGCTTTCTTTGAATAGTTACCCATCTGCCTGACATTTAAAAATTATCAATATTTAGTCCTTTTGTTTTCCTTATAAGCTAAATTTGTCTTGATTGAAGACATTTTTCAGTTTTGCTTTGCATCACTGGCAGTAGTATATGTTGTGTACTGCCTGTCTGCCAATTCAGTAAGAAGCTAGTAAACTAGGACAATGAGTACTTTGAAGAAAATTTTAAATATTTTATGGCTATTCATGCTGGAAATGAAAACTTGTGCAGTGCAAGTCTAGGCTTGATGAAATTAGTGATTGGAGTTCATGCCAGAGGAATCTATTTTTTGACTGGAGCTCGTAAGCAAGGATGCTTCATGTACAGTGCTCACATAAAATATTCCAATTTATCACCTGCATTCTCTATTACTTAATTGCAAACTGCAGCAGAGCATTTAAAAGCTACACGGAGTTCATCAGCAGAAAACTAAATTGGGAAACGATATGGATTGATGCATGCCCACATTATACAAAAATGTATACGAGAGGGAATAAAAAATTAAGTAACTTGGGAGTTCATTTTGGTGCAAAAGCTGTACACCACTTAAGATACTGTGGTTTTGGGCCTCTCAGGACAAATCAGGCCAGGCTTGCAAGGATGGCAGGAATTCTGAGACGCTCTGGACAAGTGCAAAGGTCTTAGCTTCAGCTGGTCTGTACAGAATCATAATCTACCAGATAATGAAGATGCATGGTCTGAGAACGTTTCCCTACCTCTTTTAGTTTTTTTATTTATTGAAGCAATTACAGATTATTGTGAGCTATTGCCATTTTTCCCTTCTCCCTCCCCAAGAACTGACAGAGGGGATGGACAGCCAGGCTGTGTGGTCCTATTGTAGAACTTCAGCCTCAACTAACTACTTTCAACATTTTTTTTCTGTTTCAGATGGCTCAGTAGACAAAGTGTTGTGCTTTCTTAGTTGCCTGCATAAAAATGTAGTAGCTGTAGGTCTGTTTTACTTGTCTGGATGTTGCTTTGCTCCTCTCTGTAGAATTCTGACATGCTTGTGGGGTTGATAAGGTCCATAAGCTGGCAGGATCAATGTGCAGCTCCTTGGCACCTTGTGTGCATTTTGGATGCTTGTATTGCACTGAAAAATGAGCAAGTGGGGTTCCCTGTGGATGTTTGTTCAAAAATATCATCCCCCAAGGAAAAGATGAGATTTGTGGGTGCATATACTTGTCTTGCTTCCGTGATGTTGAATGATATGGACTCAAATTGCATGTCCACCTAAAATTTCCTAGTTAGTGACTTGTGTTGAAGTGCTTTTTAAATATTCAGGCTTCGGTAGCCCATGTTCTTTGTCTTGTATAATTTTACAAACCTTCTGTAAAGCAGCATTTAAGTCAGTAATTTTTGAAAATACCAAGGACATAAGAAAAATGGTTAGGGTCCATCTGTTTCAATTTTTTTTTAATATATAAATATTGGTTGAAATAATATTGAAGAAAATACTGTATTTCACAATTACTGTCAACAGAAGTTTTCCTTCTGAAAAGGCTTTCATCATGCTGGATTTCATCATGGATGCATAGCTCTCTACCAGTTGTGTGATTCAAACTAACTTTGTGTAGCCTGGCAGTTCCTCAAAATTTCTTTTTGCTTCTTTGGAAGCACCTGACTAGTGTAAATAATGTCAGAAAATGGGGATTTGATTCAAAAGGTTTCAAAACAGATGATGCTGGAGAAATGTGAAAAGTCTTTTAGAAGAATGAGAAGGACCTTCAGAGACTATATTGTATTGAGATGGAATTTATTTTAAGAGAGATTGTGCTTTTTGTCAATCAAATAAAGAGCAGTTATATATAAAATATAACTGTACTTAAACGTTTTTTGTATTAGAAGAGATTGGGAGTGATAGTGCAGGTTTGGCCTGTTTGACTGTGAAATGTTGAAACAAGTTTTACAAAACTGAATGAAGAGAAAAGGTTGTTTGTTGTTGGGGAGTTTTATTTTTTTTTTCCCAATCTGATCACTGCTTCTTTTTTTTTGTTCCGGGGACCATAGTGAACTAATGATTATGAGAATGGAGAATGCCACAAAGTCTAGTGTTACAGTGTTTATTTTGAATTCTAGTGTCAGTATTTTGCATTTCTAAGAGGAAGTGAGCAATGAGTTGGAAAAATGAGAAATAAGAAGATTAGGACTTAAGGGGAACATAATGTAGTCAGGTGAATGCTTAATGGGCTGACGTTCCTTAGCCTATAGCAGAAGGAGAGGTGGCATAATGATGACTGCTAGAGATGTTAGGGTACTTTTGTATGAGGAGAGGTCCTAAACAAGTGAGACTAACTGAATTTTAAAAGGGTATAAGCAAGCAGAAAAATTGAGACAAACTGGATGGAGTGATAATGGCTTGATGTTTCCTCTTTCTGTGTCAAACAAAGAGAAAATAAGAAAATGGTTAAAACAAATATGAAAAATAGATTTTGACATTTTGTTACCTTTTGGAAACTCCTGTTTATTATATTGCTAGAAACTGTTGAGTGTGGGTATGAATAAATACTGGCTATGATACACTGTCTGAAGTCAGAGATGATTTTTAATTTGTTTTAAAGATCAGATGTTATTCTCAATGCTGTTTCCCTGAAAGGCAGTGTCTGTGCTTACATGCTCTTTTTGTGCTGGTCTGGATTTTAATAGCTGTGGACTAGAGAGATCTGGTATTTGAAGCCCTTTTTTGCTTCTGGTCTCACACGTTAAGACTGCTGACCTTTTATGAGTGATCTAAGGAGGTAAATAACTAAGCAGTGTGTACATTTTCAAAAGAAAATGCCCTTACATGCAGTGTAGGTGATTGAGCTTTTGTCATTTATGGAAATAGTATGAGAAGTGTGTTGCTGTCCTTTTGGTCAACTGTGCCCCAAATCATGAAAAGGGGAGTGTTGCATCCCAAACAGAAAGCCTCTTTCCCCTTTATCACACAGTGCAGGCTGTGGAGGAGAATGAAAACATCTGTTTCTAAGTTTGGTCTCTTGTGCTCATCTGGTGAGGCAGAAGGTTTTCCCTGGGCATGGTGTTTCTCTCTGGAAGTAATTTTCCTTTGTTTTGCCTCTTTCCTGAGGTGAGATGCATTTAGGAAAGCACGTATGAGAAGAATGGCTTCAAAATGGCTGTCTGCAAAGAGCAGTAGCCTCCAAGAGGAGTCAAGTGATCTGAAATGGTGAAGGTAGTGCTGCCCATCTGCTTCAGGGACCCAAGCTACCTTCCTTTCTGTTGCCATGGGAAGCAGTGGCCTTCTCAGTGTGTTGCATTCAGAGATAACTCTTCAGGGAATTGCGGCTTAGATTATTCGAGGGGAATCACCTTCATATTGATTTAATTTGGATTGTCTTCCTAAGGGGATTTTGAAAATGAGTCTTCAGTAAACCTTACCAAACTCATAATTCATAAAATCCCTCTAATACTGTGGATCTGACAGTAGCCATTGCAGGCGTAGGAGCGAGTGTGCTACTTCATAGCAGGCTGCTGCAGCACAGCCCCCAAAGGGAGTTGAACAGAGGCTCATCATCAGCCCGTGTAGCTGCCTCCATGGTCATTTCACCTCCTGTCTCCAAAGAAAACATCATCATCTTTGTGCTATGTCAGATTATATTGCTGGTAGAGTGCAGCTGGAAGCTTGACTGAAAATGTGTTTTGAGGATAAGCACTTGGTTTCCTGACCAAAGGATGTTCTTTTGGCATCCAGGGGTCTGCAGGCAAACTGTTGTTCAGCATAGCCAAGTTCACTGGGAAAACGAAGCAAGTGGGAAGCAATATAACTGATCTCCAGGTTAAACTGGACACCAGCTGGACCCAATAGACTGGTGGGCAACTTCAATGATGTGGCAGAATGGACCGTGTCTGGTTAGTAAGAGATGCTTGTAGCTCAGAAATGTTTTTCTATTCGTCTGGTGACAGTGGTAAAATACGATCCTAGGTATTCAGCAGTGCACTCATAAGGAAAAGCAAATGATGTGAGTAGATGCACTCAGTGCAGTCAACTCATTCCAGAACTGGACAGTGATATTCTCCCTCCAGCCTTCCAACTAAGGATAGTTGCTACTCAACAGACTCGCTCCAGACAAAATGCCAAATGTCAATAGTGTTGCAACGGAGCTCAGAGAGATGGAAAAATTGCTGTTGGATGTATTCCTGGTGGATGAGAGCCGGCTTTTCCCCCTCTCCTTCTCTTACCCTCCTCTCCCATGAAGATCAGAGAGAACGGAGGAAAAGTGATAATAATTGCGTTCTGTGGTCATGACACTGTTTTCACTTGCCCAGTCAGTTCTGCTGCTGCTTGAAGAGTGATTTGGTCTGATATGGGGTCTTCTGTTTTAAAGGGTTTTGGAAAAAGAATAAAGTAGTTGAGCTGTGTGGTTTAATTACTGCCTGTGAGCTGAGCTCAGCGAGGGTTCTGTGCGTGCTCTGAGGCTGTTGCACTAGGACAGCTTTTTATTTATGACTTTTTCAGCTTCATGCTAAGTTTCAGAATTAACCACCAACAGCTTATGCTGGATTTTTCCCCCCTCAAATTTATGCAATTTACTTGATTTCTTGTTCTCCCTCTTTCTTATATGCATTCCTTCAAAATTAGGAAAAAAAAAAATTCTCATGGCCATAAATTCCCAGAGAGGCTCGTTTTCTCCCTGGCCTTTGTAACTTGGTTAGACAAAGTCGTTGTCACTCCAGGGACTCCTGAGAGCATAGGCTGACAGTGACTCTTCCTGGAGTGGTTTTTGGAAAATGGGTGTTTTCTCTCTGTAGGTTGGGGTTGTCAGCAGAATGGGTTGTTATGACTCAGTAACACAACCGTTGCATCTGAGTAACTTTATGATTATCTTTCCCTAATATCACATCAGCAAACAGCTTCTGTATGTTTAAAATAGCAGTTAAAAACCTGTACACAAGTAAACGTCCATCTTAATACAGCTTTTCTTTATAGCGGTGACCAAGGGGAGAAGTTGTGCAAAACTGACAACTTGGGAAGCAACTGCCTCTTCAAGTTCACCCATTGCTGTCACATACTTGAAGCTTCTAAATGAGCTTTATCTAGAATGGAATATCTTGGGTTTTTTTCTCCTTTCACAGTGCCTAAAATTCTTGCTCATTATTTATTACATTTTGGGGTTCATGTGTTTAAAAGGGAAGCAAAGCTCTGTTAACCAATTGATTTTTCTGTCAGTTTGGGAAGCATGGTACGAGAATGAGCTAAAAATGCCTCTGTAAACAAGTTGCACTTCAACATGCTAGCAGATGTTATTCTATCACTTTGAACTGTGCATCACCGAAGTGTATGGGGATATCTTAAAATAGTCAGGGGTGGTGGCCAGAGACGGTAGACTTCTATAGATGGTGAGGCTGTTTCGCTGTTGCAGTGAAATAAGCCAGAAGTACATGCTGCCGAGGTCGTTTGCTTGCTCAAGGTCAGCCTGTTCAGTCAGCTGCTCCACTGTGAGCATGGTTACTGTCAGTGCTATATGTAAGAGAGTCCTGATAATGTAAGGAATTGCTAGTACAAGTGAATTGGGACACTTAACAATTTTTTTCCCCCCCTCTTTAAAGTTGCAGAGCTGCAGCTGCTGGTTTATTTCCTTATCTGAGCAAACGGAACTTAATGTCAAGATAAGCTTTCGTGGCTTGTGTCTGTGAACAAATTGTTTTATTGATTTGGCAAGACTTTGTTTGTACTTTTTGCATACTGTTCATTAATTGTTTCATTGAATTCCCATTTTAAACTTCTAGGTCATGATTAATAGGACCTAGCAAAAACCGTTAGGAGTATCATCCAGGAGTGGCAATCTTAGCTCATCATAACTTCATATCTATGTAGCTATTTGATAACAAATGTATTTTCAGTTCTCTCATTTTCTAGTCAACATAATGTGGTCTCTAATACCTTACTCTTCTTTAAAAGCAGAAAATAAGAGTGGATTTTTTGATAATGGTGTAGGGTTTTGGTTTTGTGTTAGGGATTTTTTTTTAAATGCTGTAGAAAAGAGTGTCAGGGTTACTGTAATTTTGCAAGTGGTTTTTTTTTTGTTTGTTTGTTTGTTTTTGTTTTTTTTTTAATCCTTTCTGAAGATCCAGAGGAGAATCTTTGGGATGGGAGTGGATGAAATGGCATCCAGCTTTTGTGTTGGGATTTTTCCCAAGCTGGATATTTTTTGATTAACATAACCTGGGATAACACAGGAATCATTTGAAGGTACCATGTACCTGCTGGAGATTCTAGTAATGTCAGCTCAGATTTTGAGTTAATCCTGATTGCTGGAGCAGCAGTGTAATTTAGACTTCAGATGAGGGTTCTCAGTCTTTAGATTGCTTCAGTTTGAATAGAAGGGAAATTCTTTCATAATTTTCAAGGCAAAAGAGCTCTTGGTTCTTGCTATATTGCATTTTTCCTGAGGTTGAATGATAGACCTGTTTGCCATGGCTAAAGTTTTGGGAAGCAGCTTTTATTTTTCACACATTAAAATAGATACTGAAATATGATCTTTTTTTTTTTTTTCACTGCACTGATATTTCTGTCACAAAGATCTGCTCATTGTACATCTGTGTGTATGTGAGTGTGGCTGTATCAGATATCTCTGCTGCAGAAAATACCAGTGGTAGCTGCAGTGCTGCATTTGTAAATATTGTGACAAAGTACTCCCACTGGGCTTCTTTTGAAAATGTGGCTGTGCATTTCTGGTGTAAGAGCAGGTAGTAGATCTGAATCAACATGACTGAAAGTGAAGCCTCTGCACTGACCCGCGTCTCTTCCACCTGACATCCTTGGCTTCAGCTGAGAGGATTTTTGTGGGTGAAGGCTCCTCCTGCATCTATGGCATCCAGCAGGAGGGAAGAGGATGGAGCAGACATGTGGGAAGTCTATTGCTTGGAAAATCAAGCAGGTTGAGCAAGTGCAGATTGATCTGTGAACGTGTTTAGGATGCTTAACACTTGTGGATTCAGACCAAAACCAGCAATAAAATACTAGAGAACTAAAAACCAAAATGTTGGCAAGAAAAGAAACCTCTTGTGAATTCAGGCACTGATTGGAAAGTAGTGGAGATGTCTGGGATAAAAATAAGTATTTGGGATGTAATTAAGTAAAATTAAAGTTTGTGTGAAAATAAGTCTGTTTAATTTTATACTGTATATTTGAAGCTCCTTGGTCCTACAGTACTAGCTAATGTTTTCATGTTTTCTTGTTTTTTTTTTTTGTTTTTTTTTTTTAATTTTTTTTTTGTTTTTTTGTACTGTTAATAAAACAACTTCTAACCAGTGAAATGGGATTAGAGGGCTGGGAAAAGCAAGCCAAAAGCATTTCATAGATAAGATTTTCAAGCGGTTGCATTTTGAGACTATGATGTTATCTTAAGAACATTTAACCCTTTTGTAAATACCAAGGATATTTCTGTTGTCCCAGGACAGTGCAACAATCTCTCACAAAAATATCTCTTTGTGTGGTTACCTTTATTCAGAATTGCCCTGTTGAATTTTCATCAGTACTTTTAATGCTTTCTTGGATTTTTTTAGAATGATAGGGTCTTATCCTTGTAGTGAATCTTTAAGTATTCAAAATATTTAAACCACCCAATACTTCATGATGAAATCTTTCACTAGAGTACACTTTATTGTTTCAAGTGTAGTGTACAAAATCTTTTTTAATGTTGAAGATTTAAAATTAATGTGAATTTAAAATGTATTTTAATTGCCAAAAATTGATTCTAGGAATTGAATTGAAACAGATTTTACCATTATTTTTTTGTTACTTTCTCTCAATAAAACTTAATTCCCTGGTAACTTTCAAACATGTGCTTTTCATGGCTTCCTTGAAAAACTGCAGGCAACACATATCACCTCACTTATGTACAAGGCTTTTGTATAAATATAACACTACACGAAGCTTCTAAACTGCATATTACTGTTGTTTTATTAACTGAAAAACTGTTAGGGTGTGCTGTAGGTCACAGATCAGTAATAGCACTTGATACTTTTCGAAAAGATATGATGGCAAAAGCCACATTCATGCTAATAGTACTGGGTGTTGTTCTTGGTACCTTTTTTTTGAACCCCAGTTAATATTTAAATTTTTGAGCTCCTAATTTTCTCACTCTTTCACTGCTTGCCATCCAGTCAAGATCGAGTTTGTGTTTTTTTAATATAAATTATGCTACACATATTTTGTTGAGTGTTTTTAGTATCTTGAAGTATTCTTCACTATGTCTACCTGCCTGTTCCCCCGCCCCCACTGTAAGAATATGGTTTCTGAGCTGCATTTAAACATCTACATCTTCTGTATGGCCAGGTTTCTGAGTTCACTAAGGTGGCTGTAGTCCATGGGCTTTGGACTTTGTCTTATGGTATAGCTGGAGACTATGCCATAGGTTTTTGGCTCCTCTAGAGAACTACCTGTGAATGAATTCTGGGTCACAGCAGGGCTGGAGAGACCTCCAGCTGCTTCTCTGTTTCTGGCAGTGGCATAAGGGCTTTCAGGATGCTGCTGTCTGTGCACCACGTACTTGCTACTCCCATCATACAGTCACTAAAGGTGGAGAACACCTCCAAGATCATCATGCCCAACCTTTGAGTAAGCACCACCCTATCATGAAGTGCCATCTCTCCACATTCTTTGAACACTGCCAGAGATGGGGACTCCACAACTTCCCTGGGCAGCCTGCTAATGCTTAATCACTCTTTCAGTGAAAAAAAAAATTTCCTATATCTGAACTGAACATTCCTTGGTGCAACTGGAGGCACCCTTTGTTGTGTCACTGGTTACCTAGTAGAAGAGGCTGACCCTCACCTTGCCAAAACCTCCTTCTAGGTGATTGCAGAGAGTGACAAAGTCTCCCCTGAACCTCTTCTCTAAGCTAAACACCCCCAGCTCTCTCAGCTGCTCCTCGTATGATTTATGTTCCAGATCCTTCACCAGCTTTGTTGCCTTTCTCTGGACACACTCCATTGTCATGCTGGCTTAGCATTGTGTGGAGATGCAGCTGGCTTTGGACACTTTACCTCTCTGGAAAAGTAGCTGGAAGTAGAGCAGAGGGCCTCAGCATTTTTGGTAACAAGAGCTGGAAAGTAGAATGGGAGCATATAATTTGTAGATTATATGGTATGGCTTCTGGCTGTGCTTTGGTTTTCATATAGCCTTGAATTATTTCAACCATTTCCAGTAAGAAAGTATTCTTAAATTGAAAGCTTTCCTGTACATGCTGAGTAGCTGGGAAAGCTCTGTAGTTGATGTCCGTCTGACTGTGCTGTGTAACTTCTGCAGAGAGAGGCACTAAAAATGTGAAGTACTTAACTGATTCTCTAGTTTATTTCTGCTCGTTTCTTACTGGTCTCTTGGCCCTACCATGAACTGTGAGTCTTCTCTCACAGAGTTGGCAGTGATCTGGTTTTTTTCTGACCAACACGACTTACATCCCCGGTGTTGTCTTGCTTTATGTAATTTTCCTGTTTATTGTAGTGTTTCATGTAGGCAGCAGTTGTTTAGCTGATAAAAGCCTACCAAAAAAAAAAAAAAAGTTAGGAAACTAACTGATATTTAACAAGGGAAAAATCCTGCAACCCTGAAGGGTATTACAGAGTAGGATAATTAGGAATTAGCATATGTCATTAGTGCCCCAGTACTCCACCCTGCCTGTGAAATGACTGTCCCACAGGGATGGTTGCTCATGGAGTGGTGCCATGTGCCATTTGGGATATTCAATTTGTAGCCATGTAGTTGCTTTCCTGAAAGAGCAACTTTGGGATTGCCTAAGACAAATTAGCACTAATTTTGTTCCACTTAATCTCTCCACACAGCACTTCTTTTGAGGTTATGATTTTTAAGCATCTGCATGTATGAAGCACCTTTTTTTCTTCATGTGTCTCTCTGTAGTATTGTTATTAGCCTGTGTACAAATATCAAATGACTCCCTCGACCCTGTTCTAACATAGAGGTATCTGATATAAAATTAAAAGAGAAGGCCCCAAACTTAGTCTAATATTTAATTTACTAAATTGGATGGATGTGCCCATATGTGGTTTCCTGTTCTATAGCTATTTTTTAACACTTCAGCATTTTCATTCTGTGTGTCCAGAGGACTGAGCTTACATGAGACCACTGACTTTCTTTTGCAAGCTTATGTGAAATAATGCAAGTGAAATGCTTGTTCAGGCACTTTGTTAACCAATTTATATAGGTCATGTGCCTCCAAGATACAGAATCTGGATCAATGTAACCATTTCAAAGAAGGTGGTGTTACATGAATGTAGAATGCCAAGTGCATAACAGCAACCTCAGCCCTTCCCTCTCCTTTACTGATACAATGAAAATTCTAACAGAAGTTAATTACTTTGTAATTAGTGCTGTTGTCTGTCCAGATACAGGAGACCTGCAATTTCCTGGTTTTAGCATGGTCCTTGTTTTGGGTTTCTATGTGTTTCTGATGGTGGGTACCAGGGTGTTGCTCAGGGAGCCAGAGACTGTGTGACAAAAAGTGTACCCCTTGGAAAGCTCACGTGTTAATTTGTGGCTGCTTAAGTATGGCAAAAAGGTGCTCTACTTGGTAGTGTGGTGGTAGTTTATTTGTACATCCCACCACTGTGTATTGCAGACGTGCATGCTCTCAGTCCATATTGGTCATGAGTTGCATCACTTTTGTATTTTAAATACGTATGAAATTGGATGTAACAACTCGTTCTCCTTGGTGTTGTGCTTTGATTTTAGCTTTGCTTTTTAAGTTTAGAAAGACGTTTTCAAACATTTTTCCCTTTTATTTTTTTTTTATGTGGCTGTACCTTAAGACACAGCTCTTTCCTTTGTGAGAGAAACGTAACATTTTGTCAAGCACGTGATTTACATGTTTTGAGGCAGAAGGCAATACACAGGTTAGTGTGTTCGAGAAAATCAAAAAGTACAAATATTCTGTGGTTTAATGGCAGTCATTGGTGCAGATTCATTCTTCAGTTTTCAAGTTACAGTGACATGGCTTAGTTTTTCTTCTGCATGAGACAGTGGCCATGTAGTTCCTCTTTAAGATTCTTGGAATGTTTTCTTTGAGTTTTTCATTAGAGAAGGGTTACAGATGAATCTCTGAAGTTTCTCTGTGTATGTTGTACCTCTATCTGCAGTGGTTGAGCTGTGAGGACAAGCAAAAGCACCTGTTTTGAAAATGGACTGGGATCAGCTTGTTGGAGGGGACATTTGGTGGCCTGCACTTGCACTTCTAAAATGGGCAGTGCAAGAAACTCTTGCAATAAGAAATCTGATGCTTGTTGGATGGGTGGGTGTAATTTAGTGGGGTTTTTTGGAAAAACTTCAGAGCTGACCTCTCAGCTTGTTTTCTTTGACTGATTAATGTGCATAAAGTGTGCCTTTGCCACAGTACCACTGAACCTTCAAGTACTTCAACCCAAATCTGACAGGAGATGAAAATCCCCAAGCTGTCAGTGCCAGAGGTATGAACAGCAGCTGCAGAGTAGAGGGGAAGATTCAAGCTAGTGACTGCTGCAGTGTGAAAAGGAAGCAGTTGGTAGTTACTCTTGCTGTTTTGCAGTAGCTATTTGGCAAGTCAGTATGTGCATAGCTCTGGACCAACTCAATAATATGTCTGTTGTGTTTGTATGCTATAGAAAACAAAACAGAGATCTAGGGTTGTTCGTTGTTGTCTGGGGAGAGTAGTAGTGCAAATCTGAAAAAAACAGCAACAGTGAAGTATAATTGGGTCCAGTGGTTGTTGATAAGCTTGTTTACATTTGTGTGGCATGACAGCAGCTTCTCTTCTTCAGAAGAATGTGGCACAAAGACTTGTGGAGTAACGTGCGAAAAGCTTCCTGACTTCTGAAGTGGAAATAGTTTCCTCATGTTGACTAAGAGCCTGTGTTGTTAGTTCTCTCTCCTGCTCATTGCTCAATGCTTGCTTCTCATGGCTGCCACTGCGAGAGGAACAAAAAACTCTGCAGACAGGGCAGGGAGCTTTATTTAAAAAAAACCAAGACAAAATGGTCATACCCATCCCCAAATGCAAACAAAACCCCTCCACCCAGCAACCAAACAAAGCCACAAATCCCCAAAAGCAAAAGACATCCCCACCCAGAAGTTTTTTGGGGAATGGGAAGAGAGTGCATGCTTGGAATCATGTGAAGGTAACTGTAACTGTATATACCTGTACTTACAGGATTGCCTCCTCAGAGCACTGTATTGCTGTATTTAATTTTCCTTCTGTTAGGTGCTTTGGTTGGGTTTTTAACCATCCCTTGAAGAAACAAATATTTTGTAATGTCTTGCTTTCTTAAACTCCTATGTAGTATCTTGTGCCAAACTTCTGTAGGTCTGAGCCTACGAGTAAATATCTGAAAAATTAAAATTAGCCCAGATTGTCCTAAAATACACTCTGGTGCTTGACATCTGAAATACTGTAATGTGGGATTCTTCACATATTTCTACTAAGCACAGTCCTTTAACTGCAGCAGCTTGAGCGGGAAGGAAAAGTACTTTATGCCTGTAAATTAACTTCAGTGGGAGTCATATTTACCTTACTGTTATAGCATAATTAGTTCTGTGCTTGGGGAGTTCTTCCATCACTTGGAAGTGTGTGGGTCTACCAGGACCAGTGGCCAGTCCTGTTCTGCCTCCTGGTAAACACACCAGGATCAGTCAGCATCTCCCACCTCGGCCCTCGGGGTGCAGAATGCACCTGGAGAGGGTTTGTTGGAACAGCTCCCTGCAGCTCCAGGTCAGCAGCACTCCGGCCGGAGTCGCTGGCTAATCTGTGTAATTATTTTGAGTATTTAAGTATCTGCAGTTAAGCAGCCAGGCTTTGCTGCCTTAATAACATCTTACGCAATGGGACCCTTCCCACGCTCCTGGCCAGCTCAAGGCGACGTGGCACGCTGGAATCACAGTGTGCAAAAGAGGTGGGAGTGCAAAGGGAGTCGCTGGAAAGGGACAATGTGCAATTTGACTTTTGCCAGTCAATTTTTTTTCCCTTATTTTTAAATATCTTGTAAAACAGTTATTCCTTTTTTTTTTTTTTCTTTACATTGAATAAACTGTTACATGTTGTTAGAGAGCTGGTAGCTGAAAGGGATTAATACCCTGGGTGTTAATTTGTGATGTGGTTTAAGACAGTCATTTTTTATTGTTTGTCGCACTTAGCTTTTGATTTAAACTGGATTTTAAGGAAAATATTTTAATTTTTTTACTTTGCATTTATAATCAAACTAAATGTCCAATTTGATTTTTCTTTGTCATTTGTCTTTTTTTCTTTATTAGACTCAGGTGTGTCTTGTCTAAGAAAAATGCAAAATATTTGTTGTGCTTTGAAACATGATTTGTGTAATCTGCGTAATTGGCAAATGCATGCTTAGGGATACTGGTTTTGATATATTTTAGAATAATAAATATAACTACTTGACACAGATTTCTGTGATCATCAAATGTATCTCAAGTAGACCTGGATGTCATTATGATGTAATTTCCTTTGTAAAGGGGGAATCTTCTATGCTCAATCTCATTATCTTTCTTGTATCAAACATAACCCATTCAGTAAAACATGGGGTGAGGCAGAGGGCTGCCTCTAAGAACTTTGTGAAGAATGTAAAGCCAGCTCTGAATAATCAAAGATGTAGTCAGTGTCCAGTCTCTCCTGGTTGCTCATAGCAAATGCAAAGGCAAAACAGCAAAGAAAGTGCATTTCTATGTGGCTCCTTGTCGCCCAGCTGCTGGCAGGCTGAGCTCTCTAGCTTCTCTAGGTTGGACCTCTTGTCTGGTAGCATGTTAAGAGTAGCTTTTTGTTCCTTATTTTGTCTTCCTTTTTTTTTTTTGTTTGTTTGTTTGTTTTTTAAATTTTATTTTATTTTTATTTTTTATTCATGACATGCTACAGTGGCAAAATTGTGCAGTGAAGCTCCCCAGGCCAGTTCTGTTTCATGAAATAGATTTTGTGTTTGTTGTGTGAGAAGGTCCTGATGAGGAGCTGCTGCTGTGTGGTGCAACAGGCAATTTTATTGCATGAGTGACCAATGCTCTGTAATGTGATCACTGGCTGCTGATGTTGCTGAGCCAGACAAGAGCCCAGGAAAATAGGGAAAATTGCATTGGAAAGATGCTCTCATGAAATTTTCCAAGCAGCCCTGTGTCAGTACAGTAGGGGGAACGTTTTGCCAGTACAGAATGAGGAAACTGTAACTGTCTGAGTGCTTTGTGCAGCCAGCACGTTGGCCTAGCCTGTCCCTAACAAACATGTTTTCTTTGGATTGTGTTCCCTGTGTACTTTAACCTTCTTGGTTATTCCCCTTTGGCCTTTCACTGGGGTGTTTTGGGGCCCTTCGTTAGGAAGGCCCATGCTCTGTCTCCCACCCGGCATTATCAGCGTCAGGAAACAGAGAGTGTTGTTGGGAGACGAGGAAGGAAGTTAGACTTCAAAATCCCCCACTTTGGAACCAATTAGGTTTTTTAATTGTTTTTGTTCCTGTTACTAAGCCTAACTTTAAAATAAATTCCCTTTATGTGAAATGCAGGAGTAACAAATGGTGACGCCACTTTCAGGGATTTTTTTTTTTTTTCAGTTTCTTTCTGATTTTAGTTAGATGTTGCAAATGGAAATGAGATTTAAAAAAACTAGGGTCCTGCTTGTATTGTCATGGTTCTTGATGATTCCATGAGAGCAGAGAGGTCAGAAATTCCTCTTCCTTGTTTACCTCTGTGTTACCATCCCACAGAAATGTGAGGGTGAGGGCTCTGCAAAGGTGAGAGGTGCAGGATGGGGCACATTTTCCAGTGGCATTACCCTGAATGCAAGTTTGTGTAGGAAAGGTTATCTTGAAGAAGGTTATTTCTGTTCTTTCCTATCTAACATCTCTGCGTAAAATTTGTATATTGTGTGTGCTAAGAAAGGGGTGGAGAAAGTGAGTGTAAATATCTGAGGGTTGCTTTTGATAAGAAAAATGTAAACATTTTCTTGAGAAGTATTTGCTGAGAATGCAGAGCTGGATTTGCTTTCCCTAGAAAACATCTCAAAGTTGAGTTCCAGGTGATAGCCAATTTTCAAAGCTTCAAAATTGAATTGTTTTTAAACTGAAAAAACCCCCACCAATGTTGAAAATCAGATGTTAGGTTCTTGGTTGGCTGCAAAATGTATTTAGCCTTCCAACCTGTGACTGATGTATGGTCTAATTTCATTAGAACAGGTAATCCTGTGTCATGCATCTCTTGAATGTTCTTTGCAGCAGTTTTTTTTAGAGCACTTTGGGAACAAATTCATGATGAGCTTGGTGTAATAGTTGCACACAGGATAAAGAAAATAGCTTATAGGTTTGTTCTGGAAATGATGACTTGACAGTAGCCTCTGGCAGTGGAATTTAGCTATCAATAGTGTGTTAATCCAGTTAAGCAGAAAGCCTTTCATAGGGAAATAAGAGTCATGTGTTCTAGCTAAATAATTACCTTTAAAGTAATCATGCAACTTGTAAACATCGCCTCGATATTTTGGTGATTTCTTTTTTTGACACAGTTATGACACAGCAATAACTTCTTATTGAAGCAGTGGCACATGCAGTGGCTTTGGATGGTATTTATTTCAGAACATTCTTATCTAAAGCTGTGTTGATGTGTGTAAGCACTGACTTCATCAGCTAGTTTTTGCCTGTTCTTGTTTACTGTTTAGAAAATACCAAACGTATGATAATTGTGTTTATAGACCAGTTTCAAATCATAGCAAGCTTGCATTGAGGCACACTGATGATTTGGAGAAGTTTATGAAACCAGTTCTCTGTTTTACCTGGTTAGTAGGTGTTCCCAGGGGTCAGTTTTCACCCTAGACATCCCCTGGACACAGTTCAGCTCCCATCCTCTTCCCCCTCTGGAGGCTGGGTGATGAAATCACCTAGAAGGAAGAAGAGCTGGTTAAATGCATGATGACTTCCTTCAGTTAACTCCTGGTGAAACTTTATTCTCTCAACTCACAGATTTTTAACATTTTTTTTCCATGCTGAATAGCAAAACAAAAAAACCTATGATTTCACTTGTCTCTCATTTCAGTGGGTGTACTGGCACCAGTGGGGCATAAGAAATACACAACACAGTGAGGTATGTGCTTATTCTATAGAACAAAGCCTATTTTTGGTAGTCCTCTTAAATTTGGTAGAGCGGGTACAAGTGTTAAGATTGCCACACCATTCTTTATTGAAAGGTGCTGCAAGGGAGTCCTTAACTCCTGCAGATGTAAGACATTTGAGCACAAATGTTTTGTTTCAGATGTTTGAGGCTGATTGTAGGCTTTTTTCTTTTTCTGATGATGAAACTATAATCACTCAAAATGGAACACCCCCTTCCCCGACCCTGGCAGATAAAGTCTCATGATGCTTGTTAGGTTGGTTGGTTGGTGTTCCTGAGAGTTTACCATGCTGCTTTGAGGTTGGAAAGATGAGGGAATCTAGTGAGTGGCAACCTGTCATCTGCTAGATTTCATATCAACTTAAAAGGAAATCAGGGAAATGCAATTGAGTTTATTTTTGTCATGTTTAAAATAATAAAAATGATTTAGAAATGGGTCTGGCATCTTTGAGGAACCTTCACACCTATAGTTTTATAAACCATGTAAACCTGTTTACATCAAGTTTAACTGCTGGAGCTCCATAAATATGTTGCATAGTTACAGTTTTAAATTGCAGAAATGATCCCTTCTAATTCTATGGAGCTGTAACCACCTTTGGGAAAGCACTTACTAATCATAATGCTACAAGAGGCTTAGTAAGCCTTAAAGTGAATGCTGTAATGCTGCACTGGCCATCCTTAGAGAACATGAAAAGGTAGCAGAATGTAATGTTCTCTGTTTTGTAACAGAGCCATCTTGCCTTTTATTTCCAGGGACACTTGTTTGAGGTCGCTAAGGTAAAGGCTTGTTTCCTTGGTACCTCACCAAAGCAGCTTTCTGTCTTTAGGTACTTACAGTACCCTACCAAGGCTTGATAAGTCAGTGACATAGATTTTGTAGACTTTAATGATTTTCATCTTCAGATGAAAATTTATTTCAAAAATGCGTCTTTGGGGATGTCTGCTGGATTTTATGTCTTTCTCAGTTGGTTATTTTTATTTATGTTCATAAAAAAAATGGTAATCTTAAATCATGGTACAGACTGATTTGCCTAAGGCCATTTGCAGCATCAGAGACAGATAATAATAATAATAATAATGAAGAGTTTGTCTAGTTCTGAAATGACTAATGAAAATACTTGTATTTATCATTATCCTTTAATAGACTCTTCCTCATAAGGTTATGTTACCAGGCTCTAAATCTCTTCTATTTTGACTTTGATGTAGATCTGATACTGTTCTTGTTTCCAGCTATTTATTCTCAAGAGGCTATTTCTGTATAAGGCTTCAAGTATTCCAGCATCTCAGCAATTGTCTGATAATGGATAATTTTGCTGCTCCTTTCCCAGCATCATCATTAACATATATGTTGTTTACAGAGCCTTGTCAAGGCTGTTTGACAGCAGCTCTTTCTGGGCAACTGTAAACAAATTTGTAAGTCTGTCTTGGCAGTGGGATTACTGCCAAGGATTTATCTAGTATATTGGCCTGCTTGTGGTAGTTTATGCTACCCTATTCATGGATAATATAATTTCTTATTCCTGTGTAGTCAATACTCTTTGCTGCTGTCAATCTTAAAATTGCCATTTTGCGAGGAAGACATTCAGGAAACCTGATTATAGGAAAAATCATGTTACACAAAAATCCCACTGAACTGATGACAGTGATCCTGTCTGATTTCACCATTAAGCTTAGGTCAATGTCAGGGACCCAAAAAAACTGTAGGAACTGAATGAATATAAAAGAAAACCACAAAGATTTCCCCTACCAACTGAAGTGGGTGCATAGAGACTGCTCAGACTGCAGGCAGCAAAGTAGGACATTGCTGAAATGAAGCTGGAGTTGGCTGCTTTTGGGAGGGGTTTTTTTCTTTCAATGAGACTTTTTTTCCTCCCTGTTTTAGCATATGCAGGTTACACTCATGCTTGTAGGTTGGCTTCTTCCTAAACGTGAAAAGTGCAATGTAAAACTGCCAGAAAACTTAATAAACTTGACTCAAAAGGAAATATGAACTCTGTTAGCAAAGACACAGCAAGGCTGTGCTGGGAGTCTTACTAAAAAGCAATGACATAATGCAGGACTGGCTTTTGAAAGTTTATCCTATCAATTTCTGGTGTGACAACATAACCTAAAAATAGTTTCTGGGACTAAGAAAAAGTAGTGCTTTGGTTTGAGGCTTTTTTTTCCCCCCCTGTGGAAAATTCGTATATTCTCAAAATAAAACAATGTGGAATTCTACACATCTCCAAGGAAATCACAGATGCCTTTTTAGTAGAGATTTGTCAACTGGACTTTAGTTTTCATCTTTTCAAGGAGCAGGCGTTCCGGGTAAATACTCCCACTGTGCAGACTCTCAATACTGTAGCCTTCAGGGCAGTGTTCAGGGTTTGGCCATCACATGCAGAATAGTCCAACTTTACAATTACTTTATTTTTGCAACTTTTGTTAGTTGTTGATGCTTTGAATAAATTTTTAGCTGGCATTGCTTTGGTTTTGTATTTTGGTGCAGGTCATTTGAAAGTTGAACCCAGAATATCTCCCTGGTACTTCAATGGATTATGGGCTTTATGTGGTGTATATTTCTATTCTCTGTTCAGGACGTATTTGAGAGTGTTTCATAATCTTTATTGGTATTCTATTAATGCATATTTAATAGTTCAAATGAAATGACAGTTATGTTCTTGAAAGTCCAGGAAATGTTTATTGCCCCTCACACTTTTCCAGCAAAGCCTTGTGAAATTCTGTATAATTCTTTCCCTGCGCTCTGAGAAGAGTGGGCAGTGAAGATAACTTACCTTTCCTTTTCCTCTTGGAGACAAAAGTTCCTCAGCCCCAGCTCAGGGCACTGAGCAGTCCGTGTGCTTCAGCCCCATTTGAGCAGTAGCTCTTCTGTAAATGAGGGGAAAGTTCCCTGTCTATTTGATCCTTGTTTCTTCTGTTTTTATTGTCAACAAGTGTGCCTTTTCCTAACATGAGTGGCTGTCTATATTGGGAACGGAATGAAGTTTTTAGCCATAACTAATGAGCTACTTGCAATTATTAGTGTCCTGGATCAGACTCAAAGGATTCACTCAGATGAACAGCTCCCATTATTATCCAGTTATTATCTAGATCTCATTTTTATCTATTTTTTTTCTTTAAACTGCACTACCTGTTTTTAGCCTTTTTTTGCTCACAGCAGAATTTTAGCCTTCAGCGTTATTAAAAAGAATTCTTGATATAATCTGGTTACCCTGACTTCTTCCTCTAGTGTGGTGGTGGAGGGTCTGGGTTTTAGTATTAGATACCAGGTAAGAACTACTTTAAAAATATCAGCATTTATGTAGTGAGAAAAAGAAGTGGGAAAAATCCCTACCCTGTGTTTGGGTAGATGCATTTTTGAACATAAATTTACTTTAAAAGTCTTTGCACAGCAGGGCTTGCAGAAAAGCTGGGGCTCTGTGCTGTGGTTGCGTTCCTGTCGGAGCATGTTGTCAGGGTCTGATGTGACATCAGTTCTGAATGTAATAGATACATAGTTAAGCAGTTTATTTTTAGGATCCAAAACTCTTCTAAGAATAGACAGGCTCTCCTTTCAACAGGAAAGGACAAATAAACTAAAATGGAATAATAGGGAAGGAAAAGTAGGAAAAAAGTAGAGAGGAAAAAGCATCTGAGGAGAACAATAAGAGGGAAAAACCAGCAGTCCTGTGCTGGTGGGGTTCAAGGCTGGGGTGAAACATTTGGAAGGGACCATTGCATATGGATTCTTTCAGCACACTGGTGTGATGGGAAGCAGGTGATGGGATGTGCTGGAAGGCTGAGGTCTTACAGTCTAGCCTACCAAAACAGACTTGTGTAGTTTTCCTCGGGAGCAGTCCATAGGTTAAATTCATCAGTGAGGGGAAAAAAATAGCGTTTTAAATCTTCTAAAGTAATTTCTTTGTTTTGTCAGAACATTAGAAGGTGGTTTTCTGTAGTGCCCCAAAGCTGAGGCGCTGCTGTATTTCCCCTTGGTTGTGTTAGTGGGATCACTGAGTGGTGGTTAAGGATGGGACCTGTTCTGGTGGTGTCATGTTTACACCACGAGTCTAATCATAGAAATTTGTATGGGAAGAACTCGCCAAGTCAGCCAGTTGGTTCACTTGCCAGAGCAGCATAAATTACTACAGCAGTACTCAGTTTAAAATGAAGGTGGTTAAGTGTTGCTGTGTACTGTGTGTTGGGTGTATTTTTCTGCAGTGTTCTATGGAAGTTACAGATTCCCACAGGACATTGAGCCAGAGGTGTAACTGTTGGGTGTGAATCCAGCAGAACATTTAGTACCTAGAAACATTTAAAAATATTTTTATTCACCAAAAGGCCTCTACTAGTGTAACCTTGAGAAAGCAGATTTAATTTCATGTGTGTTAATTCATCTGCCCCAGTTGCTGTTCCGTAGGTTTTCTGTCATAACTTTCATTTTACTATTCTTTCTAATTTTATGTGTTTAATTTAGCAGCTGGCGTAGGGACTAAGTGTTTAGGTAACACTTTCTAAAGGGGAGTATTCAAAGTGAAATGGATTCTGGTGTTCCATTTATTTAGTGAACTGGCCATGAATCTCCAATGTGAAGCTGTGGCATCAATACATGACATTTTTACAAGCCACTACTGTTTAAATTGTATGTGCTTTGAATATTTGAATTCTAAGTGATCACATTGCTATTAATAGGTAATTTTTTAAAAAATACTAGTTTCTCCTACAAGTCTGTTGCTTGTTTGTCTTTCAAAATTAAACAGCTTTAACAAGCCTACTGTCTCTATTTAGCCTGATGTCATGTTGTCAGTGTTGAATCTCGATTTGACAATGTTTCTATAACCTAGTATCACTACATAAATTATCTATAATGAAAATATGGATTTTTGTCTAAGATTGCAATTTTTTTTTCTTTTTTTTGTGTGTGTTAATTTTTGGCGAGCTTTCTATAATTTAAACAATGTAATTTTAAGTCAAAATTTACCAGTTTGAGTTGCAAAATTTCACCAGAATATCACTTTGCATCCCCCAGATGGGCATGTACCACTACTTTAAAAATTCCTTGTCACAATGGACAAGGATGTGAGCAGATTTTCTTGCTCTCTAGAGTGTCTGTGGGATGTGTTCATCTCCAGTGCAGTGTGCCTGCCTGGAGAACTGCTGTGCAACAGCTTTATGCTGGAAAATGATTTTGTATAGTTCAGTAGTTGCATGGTTTATTGAACTCTTGGGCTGAGCTGCAGACCTGCAGTAGGCAGGCGTGTTGTTGCCCTGTGTTGGAGGGCAAACTCTTTTACAAGTGTTGCTGAAGAATGAAAGAAATTTTCCTTTGTGTCTTCAGGTTAGAATTTTCTTTGGTGTTGTTTTGGGTTGTTTTTTTTTTTTTGTTTGTTTGGTTTCTTTGGTTTGGTTTTGGTCATTTTGTTTTTCTTAATAGCTGGTTAAAACAAAGTAATATGTTATGATTCATTTGATTCTTGCCATAACAGCAACATCCTTGTGTTCTCTGTTTTTTTACCTGGACTATGCCAGTAATAGAGACCCTCATGCTAATCAGTCATATTAGATACTAATTCCTCTTTCCATTGCCCTGTGTCTGCTGGGTGTTTTACTGCAGGATCTGTCTGCTTGCTTCTTTAGCACCTCCGTAACTTTGTACCCTCAGTCCATTTGTAGAACTGTTGTCATCAAGGGTTAAAGCATAAAAAGCCTTTGCACAAAACTGTCATAATTACAATGCCTTTCCATTCTTGACAAGGATGCTACAAGCAAATACTGCTGAGCTTCTTAGTCTTTTGTAGAAACTCTATACTTGTTCTTCAGCTGATGTGTTTGGGCACTGCAAGTCCATGTAGCCCCTTAGAGAGTTAGAAACTTATTCCCACAGAATCAACAATAAAAAAGTAAAGGGTGGGGGGAATTAAGTTCTAACATATCTGATCTGTGAGGCCTTGAAACATCCCACGCTCTGCTCTTCTCTTGTCCTCCTCCAGAGCTGGAAATCTGTGTTTGATCCTCTCCTTGAGTGGAGGTCAGCTTATGGTTGCCAACAGCCCCACTGTTTGGCCTTCCACAGCTACTTGTGCTTGCCTTGACTGCAATCACTATTCCAAACAGGAGCATTCCAAGTCTGGTTTTCTTCAAAAACAATCTGGATAATTCACCAGCTCATCTCAGGGGTTTGTTTTGTACAAAAACTCTGTATAAGATTTTGGGTGTTTTTCTTTTCTGGGCAGAGGCAGTGTGTGTGTGACCATCTCTTGCAGCCTTCGAGCAGCGCAAGGATAAAGCACTGCAGGGTGGTCCCACAGTTAGGAGGAAATTGTACAAGGACACAGAGGGTATTGTCAAAATTCAGATGTTGGTAAGTAACCTCATTTGACACTTAAAATATATTGAGACTTTGCTATCCAAAATGTAAATATATTAAATAGCAGGATTTATTTATCAATAAAGCATCTGAAGAGTTTATCTCTACGCCATTTTGTTCATAGTATTGCTACATCAGTATCTACTTTGCTTAATTTTCATGTAATTCAAAAATGTATCAAGTATATAAATAAATCACTCGGTAAGTCTTTTCAAGGAAAATCAAAATCATGAAAAGGCAGAAGCATAAACATCTTCTGGTTTTAATAAAATCAACTCCTCATTTCATGAGAGATAGTGGATAATTGGAAAAGAGTACTGAAATCACTTGTTTTATTATTCTCATCTGAATAAATCAGACAGGAATAACTAAATAGTGATTATCTTCAGTATTTTTGGTAAGTGGTTAGAGAAGGTATATTAGTTTAAAATTTGTGCTTGCTCTTTCAAAACAAAATTGTTTTCCAGTATCAGGAAAAAGATTTAGGATCATTTTGTTTTTTATTATTTGAGGAAATTACCTAGGATTTATTTTTCTGTCTCATTTAATTTTTTGTTGAATTTTCTTTTCCCCATTCATTTATGAGCCATAAGAATTTTTTTTTGCAGTGATTGCTTCTTTCTTTAAGTAGTCACGTATGTGGGCTGCTTTCTATATAATATTTTTAAATACTTCTCTCGGGCAGATCAGGGTTCAAAGTTAAACTGGCAGCTGCATGTCAGTCATGTACGTTATATATATATATATATATATATATATCTCACAGGGAGGCTGTGAGGGGAAGTAGGTCTTTTCTAGCTGTTGAGCATGCATAGTCCTATGAAAATGTTTTATTAGGCAAAAATGAGGTTGTATTATTTTGTGGTAGAAGAATTCATGCTGTGGCCATAGAAATGAAAAAGAGATACAGCAACTCATTCCCTTGTGTCTTCACTGCCATGTCCCATGCACCAAACTCCTTCAAAAGAGGAATGAAACTAGGAATGAAGGGATAACTTCCCTTATCAGCTCAAACATAATTATTCTTGCTATCTTTTGTGGTACATGGTGACATAGCCTTGAATTGCAGAGGCGGTGGGATTGAGTCTTTCCTGCTACCTCAAAGATGCCCCTACCCAGCTTAACTAACATTTCCTGAGTCTGTGTCTGAGCACTTATGTTTTTGCTATCTGATTAAGTCCTTTTACATCCTTAGTTTAAAAAATTACCCCTCCAATCCAAGTTTGCTACTTATATACTTCCTATTGCCTAATCATAAAAGAGTTAAAAGTCAGGATTGTGAATGGAAATCTAGAATTCAGTTTTTTGTTATTGATTTGCTGCAGCATTCCTTCCAAAGGACAGGGAGGAAGGCTCAGTGTCTGGCATCGTGTACCATACTTGCATTTCTAGGATCAAATATATGTTAGCACATGACACTGCCAATCTGCATTCTGACATCTCAGTGGGCTTAAAAGCAAGAGGCATTTCAACTATAGAAGTGTTCTTAGGAAGTGCAGTTGTGAGTGATTTTGTTTTCATGTGTAACACAACTATTTTAAAGACATCTATAAATTTTATTGATATAATTCCTACTTTAACAAAATGGCATTACAAGTAAAAATTATTCTGACCATGAGGAAGATTGTAGAGACTAGAAGGTTGTACAGAAGATTGTAGTTTGGGTCAAGGGATTTGCTTGGGTAACTCATATTTTTGTACAAGAATAGTGATTTTAGTATATGGGAAATGAGATACAAATATGTTCTCAGATCAGCAGTTTATGTATCCTGGGATTTTGTTGCTGGAGAAAATTTACTGTAGCAGAAGGTTGCACTTCAGTGTCTTCTGATGCAAGTTTCTTACAGCTCTCCACAGTTGATGGCTGTTTTTGTTCTACCTGGATTCAACTCTTACTGTATAATCTAGAACCCTTATGGATATTTCTCTGTTGCTCCATTCTTAAGTACTCCTAATATTTTTTATCTCAACAGTGACCTGTGATTCTGAGGGTAATTGTAATTCTGGCTTTAAAAATCCACCTTTGTATTTACAACAGTCTTTATCTCAAAGTGGGTGGGGGATTCCTTGGTCTTTTATAGTGAGATAGGGTGTTAGAAACACCTGTCTGCTTCTCTTCCCTTATTTATTATATAATTTGAGTAATGTTACTGATCATTCATTCTTTACTGAAGCTTTATAGTTCTAACCAGGGTTTCTCCTTGTACCCAAATCTCTTCAAATCTTTAATTTATATTGTTCTTTTCTGCGTCTTTTCTATTTGATGTATCCTTTTTCAGATGGGGGTGACCAAAACTGAACACAGAATTCAAAAGTGAACACACACTATTCAAGGTGAGGGACTATCACTAGTTTTATATAAGGCATAATATTTTCTAAATGTCTTTGTCCTTTAAAATAAATACTGATATCCTGATTAATTTTGCTTTGAGTTGTAAAATATTTTTCTTGAGTAATCTGTAAAGTTGTCTAGATTTTTCATTGAAAAGTTGGTTAATTTATAACATAATTTCTTACGAGTAACTAATGAATATGGTACATTAATTTTCACTATGGTTCACCATGTATGCTCTACTTCCTGTTTTTGTGTTGATCTAATTGCATATTTGAAATTCCTTCTGAAGGCCATCATGAATCCACAATAGAGCCAACTGATCTTCGTATCGTTCATCATTTCCAGGTTTTGTCATTACATGGTTCCTTCCCATTTCATCCTTCAGATTACTGAAGTGAACTTGCCTGGGAGTTTTTTCTGGGCATTGCCACCTTGATTTTGATCCCTCTAGCCAAGAGTCTTTCCTATGTTCTTGCAGATCTTGAAGAAAGGTTTGCATTCCTCCATGTACATGATAAAGACTGGTAGTTGAAGAGAATGAACTGTACATGAGAATACTCATCAGAATGCCCATTTGCCATCTCTCATTAACTCATTCACTCCATCTGATCCTTCTTTTAGACCTCCTCTCTTTAGGAGAAGAACTGTACATCTCACAACCCATGTTTGGTTATTCTTTTCAGAAGGGATATGCTTGCATTATGCTTGTGATGGTAGCAGGGGGAAAGAGGTGTTCTCAGGCTGGTCATCTGGTTTGGCTTTAACTCTTGCAAATTGGATTCATTTACGTCAGTTCTCCATACCAGGACTTCCACCAGGTCACTAATAAAAAGAAAAAAAAACATCCCACCCTTTTGGTGACTTCCTTGCATTAGTGTTTTTTATAATGGTGACATTGTGTTGCATGCAGAGTAGGTAATTATTAGGCATTGTCACCACAAACAGTGGTAAATAGAGGTAGTAAAGTTTGGTTTATATGAGGAGATCATACATTTTGTGTCACATGCTCTCATTTAGGAGCATTGTCTCCATTTACCTTCAACTATATGCAAGTACAGAACCCAAAATTTATGGAGAATCAGTATTGTAATTCTTATTCAGTATGTTTGATACTGCAAAGTTGGAATAGCATGATAGGGATTATATGCCTGTTTGGAAAGAATTTTTCTGCGCAACGTGTAATGGAGAGCTAACACTGCCAAGGATTTACCAGCATTCCTGATGGTCCAGCATCTCTGGAGTAGGCAACAGCACCTGTGGAATGGCTTAGCTCCACGTTCCTCATGCAGCACCATTACCTTCAGCTTCTGACATGCAAGTTGGTATGGGTGGTGGGTTAAAGGTGTGGTCTTGGAAAGAAATCACACAGCTGTGTTGGAAGGAGTGGGAGACCTGAGGGGAGGAAGGCTATTTCTATACTCTCCACTCTGGAGAGCAGCAGGTGGCCAGTAAATAAACCAGTGGTGCGGTCTACAGTCAATACAGTGACCCTCTCACACTGCCAGACAAATAGAAATCAAAATTGCTCAGTCTTTATCTCATTTCCTTGATCTGTGAGGGGGTTTGTGTAGTGTGACTGTGTTGTAGGACCTGCAGTGGGAACATATTTGAGAAATTATTCCTGCATTCAACTGAATTTTTCATAAAAATACTGTTCTGGGAAGCTGCTGTTCTTATTGTTTTGTGCTGTTCTTCAGCTGTTACTTTGTACAATGACTGTTGGGTTTTAGCTTTTTCATGTAACTTCTGTTCCAAATTGAATTTCTAACCAACAATTTCTAGGTAATGATCATCTGAAAAGGTCTTTACAGATTTTTTATGACTTATTTTTGTAGTATGGGTAATTCTTGCACTTCATTCTTTGTTCCCCCAGTGTAAGGGTTGGAAGAAATTTTCTGTTGCTATGCTGCAGTTTTGATTTTTTTTGGTAAGTTTTTGCTTGGGGTTTGCTTTTGTTTTTTTAATCCTCCATCAAGGAGCTATCTCTTTTTTTTTTCAAATGTGTTTATTTTGTTGCTTCATTCCAATCTGGCTAACATTCTGAAGCTAAACTATTTTATGAAGTATTCTGGTCTTTGAACAAATTAAGGGAACAAATTGTGTGATTTCTTTCCTTATAAGCTTACAAAAACTTATAGGATACTATATGTATTTATGGTCTGTGATGTAATAAATAGAAATATGACTATCCAAACCAGTGGCTGAAGCAAATATTCATTTGTGTCTTTCATCTTTTTAGATCTTTCTAATTGTAAAGTCTGAGCTGTGCTGTTTTATGATAATGTTTTAAATTAATGTTTAATTAACACTGGTAAGAAGGAAATAGGTGCTTTCTAAAATCTTGCTTTTAATTTAAGTACATTTAAGTAAGATTCGGTGTCCTTAAGAAGTTTAGAAAATTCTGGTGCTCTCCTTGTTGATGTCTTGGTATGGGATGACAGATGCTGTTTACTAAGGTGGACACTGTGGTATCTCCTGGTGCACTGAACATCTTGTGATGTGCAGTAAAAACCAGGCAGGAGTGTGTGAGTGTGTGGTGCTGTTTTGCGAGAGAGAAATACTAAGTTACACTGTTTTTTTTTAATCTGGGACATCTGGAGTTCCTACCACTCTATTGTCTATGGTTGTAGGTGGGAAAGGGAACACCCTCCTTTTGAGGTGCATGGTGAAATATTCCTTATAGGAGAAAAGAGCTGTACATCATCCTAAAAATAAAAATTGAAGAATGATTCTCTCTACTTCAACACTTTTCTCTCCAGCTGTCCAGACAGATTTTTAACAGGAAGTTTAAAAGGAGAACAGAAGAAGGTGCTTTTGAGCATGACATTAACAAACTTCCCTTAACAAAAAATATTGGAGCTGGTTAAGACCACTCCAAAATAATCAAACTCAGTTACAGTTCCCCTGCAACTTTATTTACTGTGAGAAAGTTGCTCCATTTTAAGGACTAATATGAGACATAGTAGGAGACACTGACCCCTGAAAGAGCAGCAGCTCTTCATCTGCCTCACGTCAAGCTAGCCTGAAAGTGTTTTCTGTTCACTGTACTGTAGTGTGGTGCAGGTGTCTGTGCTCAGGAGCACATTTATTTCCTCTTCCTTTCTGGATAGTAGGTCTGCTGTTGGCAAGTGAGGAGCACTTTGCCTCTCTTGAAATACATCCCTTTTCCTTTATTATTGATTTATTAGCACTTTTCTTTGTGAAAAAACGAACAGATTACTGCATTTTGAAACACAGCAAGCATTCTCTTTTTTTTTTTTTTTTGGCATTGTATCTACCCTCATCCTTCTTCTCTTTGCAATCTCGTCTCTCCGAAGGGACGTGCGGCAGACCGACGGACTGCGGCTATTTTTATACGGCGCACATATTAACCATTGAGTAAACCTAAGAGGTTTTACAGGGCTTATTTTAGCAGGAGCATTTGTTAAAGCCCCTATATCCATAGGCTGTGTGTATATTCATTAACTATTCAGGGCTGTAACACAATACAACAAAAGGAAGTGTATTTTAACAGAGGTCTCTAACAACCATAGGCAGACTGGCACCCAGCCAGCGGGGAAAGGCAGACGTTTCTCGCTGCTATTTCTGTCTTGTGGCATCCAGAGATATTGAACTGATTTCTTGGATAACGAAACTAGCTGAGACTTAACTGCAGTGTCACGATCCTGCATTGCAAAAATATGTATGTTTGATCCCCAGAAGTTTATTGTAATCAAATCTTTGGAGGCGGTGGAAAACTGAGCCTCTCCAGTTTCGCTTCAGCGTGACAAGATTTAGCCTTCATATAATCACATCCAAAATGGTTTGTGGCAAGGATAGGGAGAACTGAAGTGCTAGCATGATAGAAAGTACATAATTATTTAACGGAATGTTCTGTCCTATAGATTTTCTTATCATTGGAATTTTTTGGATTTTCCTTGTAGCAGAAGCCTGAATGGCTTCACTGGTCAGAGATGGGGCAGAGCATTGGGAGTCCTTTCCCTGGTGGTGAATGTGCATCCTTGGAGCTTGGAATATGACTATGTACAGCTTCTACCAGCTACCTCTTGTGAAAAGGGATGGAAATGCTTCAGCTCTTGGTCTGCTGTACAGCTACAAAATAAGTTCTCTGTCTCAATGTAGCATAAAAAATAGGAATTTGTTCCCAATCCAGTAGTTGTCAGTAATTAAAAAAATATTTTGATGAAGGTAAATGTCTGAGGAGAATGAGATATGTAGATATTTACTATGATCAGAGTCTGTTTTGTGTGGAATGTCAATAGTCTGTGCCAGGATGTGCTGCAGCATAAGATTTGTGAGCTTTTACACAGGTGAGAAATCCCATGTTTCCTGGTCAGTTGAATGCTCTCCTGTTCTGCCCAGCTGCAGTGGGAATTACTCTCTTGGTTTTAACCACATTCCTACTGTTCTGTGACGTGCTAAGCTAACAATAGATTGTCTGCTTTAAAAGGAGATCCTTTTATAGTGTGATCCTTTAAATAATGCTTTACATCTCTAGGCATCTTTCTGTGTTAGAATGCAGCTATAAATTAATTCTTTTTCCTTTTGTTAATAGCTTGAATGAGCTGGGAGGGAAGGTTTTAAAAGAACAAATACAATGAAAATGAATATTTGTGAAATACTTGAGTACGATTCTGCGTGAACAGAAACGTTAAAAGCCCCTTCAGCAGCTGTGTCAATACCAATTTTTCTGTTTCTTGAGTGCAGACGTAAATTCAGATGGTGTTGGTTAAATAATTCACATTTGTTTTAGGTGAAAAATAACACCTGCTCTGTTTAGCAAGTGCAGTGTTTTCATTTAAGTGATTTAAAAATTGATCACATTGAACTGATTTGAGTACATTAAGGGATTTGCAGTTATGTAATTAAATTGATATTTTAAATAGCTTTATCTGTACTGTACAGTTGAGAAGTGTGCAAGTGGATTTTCAGATAAAACTTTTAGGATTTTTTTTTTTTTAGATAAAAGGCTATTGTGTTTGGGATAAAGTTAGGGACATGACACTGAATGGACAAATCATTTGAGACATACTGGAGGAAAGGCAAAAGTTCTGAATCAGGGATATTCTGTTTTCTAGGCATATCAGTTATATTCATGTTCATAGCAAACTGGTTCTTGTAGGAAAAAAAGCCATCTTGGAGCTGCAAAATATTACTACAGGTTGCCTAGATAAGGAACAATGCAATGTCTGATGCTATGATTTAATTGAAATAATTATCGAAAACCAAATATTGTTTATTTTTAAAACTTTTTTGTTTGTCATGTTGGATTGTTGAATGACCTTTCTTCCCCAAGGAAAAAAATTCAGTAACCATGTTTAATTTGCAGAGCACCAGAGATCATACTGGGATTGCCGTTTTGTGAAGCCATAGACATGTGGTCGTTAGGGTGTGTGATTGCAGAGCTGTTTCTTGGATGGCCACTGTACCCAGGAGCACTGGAATATGACCAGGTAGTAGAATAAATTTCACAAGCCTATGCACACTTTCTGCCACTTAAGAATTTCAGTTCATTAAATTCAGAGTTTTAAATGCTAATAATATCCCCTATTATGTAGCATTTCTTCAAATGTGTTCAATGCTTTTAATTTAGTCTTATTGATTGTCCTAGCAACGTAAATCCTCTTTCTGAACCAGACTGTGTCTTGTGCTGCTTTTTTTGATTTAAATTTCCATTTGTCCTCCTCCCTCCATCTTACAAAATAGATGTTGGTATTGAAGCTGCTTTTTCTGATGGAAACCAAAGTTTGCAGCTATCATCATTGCATTATAATCTCTCTTTCATTTGCCATGAACAGGGTTGACTCTGGAATGTCTATTCAGATGTCAGGATTAATTGTGTTCTGAATACTTTCTGATGCTTTCTGGAAACCCAAAAAAGCTCAAAGATCTGAGAGCTTGTACTTCACAAGGAACGAGAATGAGCTGTCACAATAATACTGTAGATAGACAGTGGTAAAGCTTGGAGCTCCTAAAGTTCTGCCTTTGCTTTGTTGAAGTTTTCAGCTACTGACACCATCAGCATTAGTGAGAGAACTTAAAAAACCCCCATGTTGTTTCTAATGAAAGATGTAGAACATTTTCTATTTTGAACACTTAGAAAATAATACGGAATTTGGAAGGAATGTAATCAGCATCCTGACTATCCCCACCTGGTTTTGAACTTTGCAAGTGAAGCAATCTCTTGAAAACCCCAGAAGAAACAGCAGTGGCTTCTTGCTAGGTTCTACATCTTTGATTCAGCATTGAGTTCAGGGGCAGTTCCTCCAGGATGTTGTTCAGGTTGTTCAAGTCCTTCTCATGGACTGGGCTTTTGGCTCCCTGCACTTACAGATCAGACCTGCTTTTCTAAAAATTTGTTTGTTAAAACCATTTTCAGGGGATACATTAATTTTGTGTGGCTGTTGGTAATGTTTTGTATTTCTGTTTCCTTCATTTACACAAAATGCAGCATTTCATGCATGAAAAGTGACCTGAATGGAATATAGGTTGATGCATTTAGAAGACCTTTTTGCAGACTGTTGCTGTTAAAATGGAAAATAAAAGGGGAAACATCTAACAACCCATATCATTCACTGTTCTTCTTAAGGATAAAGTGAAGGCATTTGTTTTTTGGAAAGAACTGTATAATGCTGTCTCAAAAATTTCCAAGAACTTGGCAAATTTATTTGTCTCTTACATATCATTCAAGTTTGTTGGAAGCCTCAGTTAATAACTCATCTAGCAGCTTGCCTGATCCTCATGTTGGAGAAGTTGTGGTGGAAGAGGGTCTGCAAGCTCCTCTGCACCAGCAGGACTTGCCTGACTTTAACCAGGCTCATAACTGTGCTCCAGCAGGTTTGCAAAACTTGCTTTGGAGAAGTTGGATTCAAGGCTTTTCTCAGTATACCTGAGTGTAGCAGGAATAGGAGATGGCTTCCAAGGAGATTCCTTTCCTCCTGCTCCATGATGTGTGCCACTGAGCAAACAAACAGGCAAGGGCTGCATTTCCCCCCTGTTCCCCTGGTATGTGGCAACCAACACACTGGCCCTTGAGAGGGAGCTTTTAGTTCTTATATTCAACTGTGGTTAGAACCAGTAACAGCTGTATTTCTCAGTGTAAAATAGCCCTGTCTTCTGAGCTTTAATACTCGTTAGAAACAGTCACAGGTGCTTAACTGCTGAATTTCTGAATTAATGCACTGGCTTTTCCCCTCTACGTTTTAATACTGTTTTCTGAGGACATTATAAGTGATCTAGAAACATTTCTGGTCAGAGTGGTATTCTCTTTACTCCCTGAAGTAGGGAATTAAGGAGGATACTAAATACCAAAAGTTGGCAGCATTGTGTTTAGTTCCTCCCCACTTGGGTCTGTCACTTATTTTCCAGCAGAAACCTCGCATGTGCCTTGTACTCTCTACTGCCCATCAGTTTTTCTCCTCTCAGGTGCTCCCAGCTCTCAGCTCCTCTGCCTTTCATTGACTTTATCTTCTCGCCTCTCAGTTTCTGATTTGGTATTGAGTGGTAGTGACCACTCTCTCGTTTTGATTTTTCCCTTTCTTCTCTCTTATTCCCTGGCTGCTCATCCTTTTCCAGGGACTGGCTCACCCCAGCAATCCCTCTGTCGTGTGGGACCCTGCCCTTCAGAAGTTCAGCCCTGGCTGCTGGAATCTGTACCCTCTCCAATCTGCAACAAGCTTAGTTTTCTATTATTGCCAATTATGGTTCCAACTCCAAGGTGTTTTTGAATTTTGAAAGCAGTACTGCTTCTGGGATAAGTACCCCTTTGTACAGTGAATTAGCATTGCTTGCACAGTAGTTAAAACACATCATGTTTCAACAGATTTCTGTTGAAGCCTTGAAACTTCACTGTTGTGGATAAATACTTCGATCATCAACTGGGATAGGTAGTGCAAAATGCATAGTAAATCATGTTACGAAATAAATGCATCTTGATCATTTCACAGCAAAGTTTCTTTCAGGCATAAAGCTAGTCCATTCCCATCACACTCAGATTTTCTTGGACAACAACACTATCTTTTGCTACCTGGAGGTTGTACAGGCACTCCCTTTCCACATGGAATGTTTCCTTGAAATGCAGGTGTGTCAGATGTGTAAAAGACTGATACACTGGAAGCAGCAAATTTTTTATCAAGTTACATAATGAGAAGATGGGGAAAAAAAGAAAAACCATCAACGTTCTGTAAGCAAATGAAGCACTCCTACTGATTTTCCTGTTTAGAATTAAAAAAATACGTTTAGGGTTTGAGTGGGCTGAGAAGGTAATGACAGCCACTCTCCCCAGCTTCTCATTCCTGTGACCCAACCTAAAAAGCTTGCTTATATAGGTCACTTGGGAGGTTTGTTTATGTATGGCTTTTTCTGAGAGATGGAGAGAGCAGTGCCAAGTGCTCAGTGTTAGGTTTCTGCCCTCTGTAAGATGCTCCTGTTAAACTGTGATGCTCTGAGCATGGTTTACTTTAAATGAGATGTCAGGTTTTTAACTGTGTGGGGGTCACGTTTTGAAAACAAGGGGTAAATTATTTTCCCTGTTCTATTTTTTTTCCTCAGATTCGTTACATTTCACAGACTCAAGGTTTGCCAGGAGAGCAGTTGTTAAGCATGGGAACGAAAACTGCAAGATTTTTCTGTAGAGAAACGGATGCACCATATTCTAGTTGGAGATTAAAGGTAAACAGTATAATGTAGCAGAAAACAGCATATTATTTTGTGAGCAGAGAAACCAGAGAGGCCAAGATTCTCTGCAATACCGTTATCTCCCTGGTGCATCTCCTGTGGTTTTTACCAGCTCCTGTTCTGTATCCCTTCCATTTTTCTGTTCCCCAAGGTGCAGCTGCCAGGCTGTGCTGTGGCCAGTGTGTGGCTGCCAGGTGGGGAATTCAAATTAAGCCTTGTATCTCCCGAGGTACTAAATGAGTGGTTTGGTTTGTTTTGTTCTCTTTCTTGCTTGGTTACAGCTTTTCAGTTCATGTAAGGAATTTGTCTCTGAGGCCCACACTGCTCTGTCAACATTTGTCCAGAACTGGCTTCAGGATCAGAAGTTCCTAGGAGAAAAAGGAGATTAAGAAATAACATGGCTGTGTACAGCTCATTTCTTTTAGATCTCCTGCTAAAACAGTCTTTGTTGGCTGAAAGCTGCAATACAGTGAGTGCAGACAAAGTTAAAACAAAATGTACTTTTATGTTCTGCACACTTTGCTTCTTTCTAAGCAACATTATTGCACTCTGGCCATATGCAGAGCTTTCACATCCTTTGCAAATAATTTACTTTTTTTAAAAAAATTGGGTTTCTTCATGGCCCAACTTCCCTGGGTTTGCAGAAGGCTCAGGAAGCAGCAGTTGCAGCTGACAGGGGATCTGGGCAGTAACAAACAGTGCCGAGCTCCCAGCACAAGTTGCGTAAGTCCCCCCAGCAAGTTGGCAAATCCCCGGCGGCGCTGGGCCGGGCTGCACTGGGTTATGTAAGATTTCTCCAGTTACACCAGCCTGCTTAATCCCAAACTCTGCTTTCTCAAGCACTTGGTCTTTAGGTGACACTTCACATATGGCTTCTCCGTGTCGGAGAGCCTGAGTGAGTTCTTGGTGCAAGCAGCCCTCCCCAGTTTCAGGAGCTCTTTGTTACCTTGCAGAGGTTAATTAGGAATTTTGGTATGGACTGTTGGTCATTGCTTGCAGTTTTTGTCGAAGTTCACTTTGGAAAGTTTTCTGTAACCCTGTATGTTAAAAACATTTTACTTAAGTCCCACCTTGCCTCTCGCAGCACCAGCCTACTGGTGCTGTGTTGAAGGAGGAAAATTGTAACAGAAAGTGCTATACCAACTCAAAAATCATTCATTCTCTAGGATTTAATAAATTTTTTTCATACTTAAGTATTTAAAATATGTACACCAGCTCTTGTGTATATGGAGGGATAAAAGTATAAAAATAAAAAAACAAAAAGAGAAAAAGAAGTTGAGAGGACTCTGCCTGGTTTTGGTTTATTTCTTTCACAGTGATATGATGTTGCTGCTCATTAGGGTTTAAGGTTGTTGTTCTTCAGGCTTTAAGGTCTGAGTTTGAGAAAATTGGCAAAATACAAGTAATAGAAAAGCTGTGATGTATAAAAATATAAGCACACAAGGAAGTTTCATTAAACAGCTCTTTGCTAGGCTTCCAGCACTTCTTGCCGGATTCATAGACTATCTGTTATAATCCAGTACTGTTATTTGCCAGATGTATTTGCCAAATATTGTAGTTTTTGTCTTTTGGTTTAGAGAATGAAATTAGCCTGTAAAGCAGCATACAAATATATAACTGAAAATACTAATTATTTGAACCAAAAATAGTGGTTTATAGGTCAATAAATATGTAAAGTTCCTTTGTAGTTATAGGTGACCTTTATTGACAGGTTCTGAACTCAGCTCTCCTTTTTTTCTTTTTTTTTGAGACATTGGAAGAACACGAGGCAGAAACAGGTATGAAGTCTAAAGAGGCCAGAAAGTATATTTTCAACAGTTTGGATGATATAGTGCACGTGAGTATTAAAGCCTCCTTCCTCTGCAGAAGGAATGTGTGGGAATGACTGGTGATTTTAAAACATTTTACTGGTTTTGAAAGAAATGCCTTTTAGAATATTATTTATTGTGTCTTAGTCATTCTTCTCTGCTGCTCTGAAGAAAATGTCTGGCTGTGTCAGCCCTTTGAGCTTTTTAGTAAAGATCTTCCTTTTCCATTGCTTGTGGTAAACATTGGTACTTGTCCTTGTGGTGGGGAACCCTTGAATTTTGTGTAAAATGTGTACTTCCTCTGCTACCTTATCTGCCACTGGGGCAAAGAATAAACAAAGAATGCATGTGGAACCTGCTCTGTTTATTGTATGATTTCCAGTATAATTCTGTTATCTTAACAGTATAATTCTCATTATAGTTTTTAAAATTTTGTTTTTAAAAATGTAACTGTTTCCTCACTTTTCTTTAGCTTTATACCTCTCTGGTCAGTAAGAAAAGGCAATTTTTTGTTGTCTTCCATATCCTGAAAAAAGGATCAAATCTTGTTGCAGGTTGGCATTAATACATGCTTGAAACCATTTTTTGAAGATCAGCTCTGTAGCTTAAAGGTCTTTATTCCAAATTTTACTTCTTAAATTCCAAGTCCCAAACTGGAGTAAAGCCTTCAGTGGTTTTAACTGGGGAGGTTGCAATGGGGGGAGCAGTATGCCTAAAAATGTCACCGCTTCCAAGCCAGCTGTTTTGGGATAAGACAAATCCACTGTACCCCATGTGATAAAAGTGCTGAATGTTGGTATTTTATGGCAGAAAACAATACCAGAAGGAGTTAAACTGATATGCATATCTTCTATCTGACTCTTTTGTTCCATGCTAGGTGAACATGGTGATGGATTTGGAAGGAAGTGACCTGTTGGCAGAGAAGGCAGATAGGAGGGAATTTGTCAGTCTGTTGAAGAAAATGTTGCTTATCGATGCTGATTTAAGAATCACTCCAGCTGAGACCCTGAACCATTCTTTTGTTACCATGAAGCACCTCCTCGATTTTCCTCATAGCAACCAGTATGTAACATAGAAATCTCTGTTGTTGCAATTCATTTGTATAATAGTGTTGTTTCTTCTATCAGAGAGAAAAAAATCGTTCATCATTTTTGCAGTGTCTCAGAAAATTCTTTCAAGTGCTGGCAGTATTAGATACATCTAGTGGGTCAAGGAAACAGGTTGAATAATTGTGTTTTTCTCTGAAAGTAACAGAGCAATGGATTTCTAAGTTGGTTTTATACATGATTGTTAAAATTCCAACACTGCAGAAACTTGGGTGTGACTTTTGGAAGTGTGAGGAGTCCTAGTTCCTGTCAGTCATTGATGGCTAGGGTAGGCATTTCCTCTTGAAGTTAAAATCTTGGATACTTCCTTTATTGTACCGATTAATGTGGAATATACTGAAAGTTTTCTTGAAGTCCTGGAGTTGTGTATTTCACTGTGGATTTCCTGAAGTTGCAAGCATTTCACAGAAAGAGCAAGCTTTCCATCTGTTTAGTTTCCTATCTTTCCTGTTTGTACCCAGCTGTTAAAAAATGGTGTTAGATGGAAGGAGAAGGAAACAGCAGTATTTTTCTCGAATTTAAAGTATGCATTACAGAGGCTTGATGTGACCATAGTAACAGCAGTGTTTCTGTTTTTCTACCTGTGTCAATGATGCCATTCTGTGAAACTGGGCTATGTGGGCTTGGAGTTTTTTTTTTTTTTTTGCCTTGTTTTGGGGAATTGTTTTTTACCTTTAATGATATGAAGTGGTGATTAAAGCAACTTATTTCCTGGTTCTGATAGAGTGAAGTCCTGCTTTCATATCATGGATATTTGCAAATGCCGATCAAACCTGTATGACTTAAGCAATCGCAATAAAACATCACTTGTGAGATCAGTTGCCTCAGGCAGTGCAGCCAACCTGACTGCAAGCTTTACCAAAATTGGTCCAGTGAGAAGTCAGGTAAAAACAATGGTGTGTGTTTTTCTTGGTTTCATTTGGTTTGGTCTTATTTTGTTTGGTTTTAACTGTAAGTTCAGTTAATGCAGTTTTTCTAATGTATTTAATAATTGAAAAAATTAGATCTGTTAAGTGGCAAAATCTTCTGTCTTTTACTCTCGTTTTTTCCTAATGTTTTCTTAACTCATTAAGAACATGTTTCAAATTAAGTTACGAGCTGGGATTGCCAGTGCTGTAGTCTGGTGCCCTCCAATGGCCAAATGTGATGGCTTCGTGTGAAATGGATTTGAAATGTTATTTTTTCTAAGTTGTTTTAGTTGTTTACTGTATGAAGTGGTGGGGCAAGTGTGTGAGAGGTGTAGATTCAGTGTTATGGTAACGTTGCCTGTGTTGTATCTGTTCCCATAGGCATTAACTGCATCTGCCCACTCCGTTTTGCACCAAGGGATACCACTGCAGGCAGGAACTGCTCAGTTTGGTTGCAGTGATGTTTTCCAACAAGCACTGATTATATGTCCTCCAGCTATTCAAGGTACATTTATCTGCAATTGTCACAGTTCCTAAAATATGAGTGTTACTGCCCGTCTGTTAGCAGTATTTGAGTTTTCCATTTTATCCACTTAAGGTTTATATTTGAAATAATTATGTAATTGAAAAATCAGCATGTGAGTCAGATGCAGATACACTGCACCTTCATGAAAGAAACAGCAAATCAGCATCTGCAGAAAATGATTTAAGCAATCCAGAGCCTATCTTCATATACTACACACACACACGTATAAATTTTTATCTTGGATAAAATAAAGGAAGAAAGTGTGAAAGGTCAAGCAATGAGGAGGGTGTTCTGAAATAAAATTTGAGAGGAAGCAGGAAAAATGAAGGGAATATCTGTGTCTTATCCTAGAATAGTCATTTATGGAAATGGAAAGGTAGTTTATATTGTTTGCTTATAATCTTAGCTTGATTATAGTCTTCATTCCAAAGATGCAATTTATTTGTCTTGGTGATTTTCAGCTTCATGTTGAGATCGAGTCTTAAAGTTATGGAGTTTATAGGAAGTAGGTTTTTTTTAAGAATGACCTTAGTTCTCCCTCTGCATTTTAAAGTTTCAGGAATCACAGTAGATGCACTCTGAAAAGAAACAAACCAAGAACATTCAACCTAAACGTAAACGCCAGGAAATCTTAATCTTTATAGATAAAGACAGATACAGCATAATTTATCAGTAATGTTAATTGTGGCAGCTGCATCTACTTTGAGCTCCAGAAACTCGAGAAAGGTCTGAGTATTCACCAGACAGTGTCATATAAAGCTGCTTCACGCAGATTTCCTTCTGAGAACTTAATTATTTAAGTTGTATATGTTTTTTACACAATGCCATACTCCATAATTAAAGAAACCTATTGTTTTCATTATTCCCAGATGAATAAAGTGATTTATAGAAAAGGAAACAGTACAGGCAGACACTTTATCTGTGATTTGTATACTGTATTCTTAATATGATGATAACTTTCCAAATTTAAATTCTGCTACAGCTGAAGTGAAGGGGATATATTGTTTTCATCGCATAGGTGACGAGTTGCTGGCACAGATGAAAAGGGGATATTAATGGTATCTGGCACTGCTTCAAAGTTTCCCAGCTTGGCTGCTCTGTGGAATATCTGAAGTGCTAAAACTCTCTACTTCTATCAGAGCTAAGATGTTGCTTTCCTAGATGGCTGTGGGGAAAAAAAAATCAGACAAGTGCATTTCAAAATTAAAAGCTTTGAAGTGCACGGTTATAACTTTGTATTGTGTTATGACATGAGAGAATTACATCAGATGAAAACTGTCTTTCATCCTGTACCGTAAAGATTAAAAAAAACCCCAACTAAAACACTTAGAAACTTTAGTGTAGTGATTCTTTAGTAGCTACCCGTGAACACCCACTGCATAATCTTTGACTAAAGCACAAGGCATGAAGTGCAGTTACAAGATGAGATCAGGGATATCTTTTCCTAGCCAGTATTTTCTGTGAGCATGGCTGTTCTGTTGCAATGTCTGTTAAGAAAAATTCCTCTTTCATTATAGTTTGACATTAATATGTAAAAAAAAGTTATTGTGGTAAACACTGCAGCATTGCTATACGTGTGTTAGTTTCCTTTGACAATAATGAAATCTACACAGGGTGTGAGATGCATCTTTTTTGTACTATGCTCTTGTAAGCAGTGCTATGGTTTGCATTATTTTGATGAAGAGAGGAATAGGATTAATGGATTCTACTGCAAATATTTGATGAGGTACACAGAAGATTTTACATTGTTTCCCACAAAAGAGATGATAGCAAAGAGGGGCATTATACATATGGCATTGCCAGCTATAAAAGCTGAGAGGAATGGATTTCAGCCTGCTGGAAATACAGAGCATGAGATGTGGGAAGCTTTGAAATTCGGTTCTGCTTACTTTTGTCTGCTTCCTTTCAAATTCTTTTAATATAGTTTGTGATAAAGAGTAAATGCTTAGCTCTGCAGAACTTTCTGCCAAAGAAATTCCTCTTTCTAGTAGTCTGTTTACAACTAGTAGCTATTGGCAGGTCTTTTTGGAATTTACAGCTCAAATATTTGTTCAGGTAAGTTATGGCACAAAAATCTTTTAGGTATTAATTTGTTTGTCTTGAAAGTCTAAATTATGGAATTAGATCATAAACGTGTTTTTTAAAATGGTGAAATGTTTTAGAATTGTCTCCTATGTTTGCTCAGAAAATATATGCAAGACTGCTGTTTGCCTAAAGCTTGGGTGTATGGTTTTTTTTTCCCTGACAGGAATTCCTACAAACCACAGCAAACCCACCAGTTTCTCCCTGAGGGTGGATAACGCAGTTCCACTGGTGACCCAAGCCCACGCAATTCAGCCACTACAGATTCGAGCAGGAATCCTTTCTCAGGTTGGCTTACTTTGAAAAGCAAAACCCTTACTTCTTTAGTTAGTAAATGTTTTTAAAAATGTAGAGTTCTGCTGCAGTCCCTCTTGTGGTTTGTGCTGAACTACAAGCAGCAAGTGTAACTGAAGTGCTTGTGCCATAAAACCTTCTGTGCTCGCCAGCAGACGTGGTCGAATCAGACGCAGCAGATCCTGGTTCCTGCATGGCAGCAGGTAGCGCCGGTGGCAGCTCCAGCCACATCTCTGACCTCTGATCCTGTGGCTGGCCCACAGAGGCTTGGAGACTGGGGGTGAGTCCTGCTGCTTTTGTGCAGCACCTCGGCGGCTGGGATTTAAGAGGGCTATGGGTGCTGGTGCAAATGACTTGCAATATAAACCTGCCTCTCCTTCTCCTCAGGAAGATGATTACCCAGGGCACCCACTACAGCTCAATGATACCACAGCCTCTTTTAACACATCAGATAACCCTGTCTGCCCCTCAGCCAATTAGTGTGGGCATCGCACACGTTGTCTGGCCTCAGCCTGCAGCTACCAAGAGGAACAAACTGTGCCAGAACAGGTCGGTAGGGTGTTTCTAAGACAGAACATTTAGAGACAGTGTGTACCTGTCATTGCTGTTTGGTGGGCAAGGGAACAATTGTAAAAGTGGCATCTTTGTTGGAGACAATTGCTCTTAGACAACCTTTTGGGAAAATGTGTCCTTCCTCCTTAAGTTTTCAATGTTAACTTGGTTGTAGACTAGATGGAAAAATACTTGCAATAGTAAAATGTTTTAATTCTTTTTGATTAATATATGCCTGTCATGGTGGAAGGTTGTCTTTACAGGCTTTGGGAAGGTGTAAGAATATATTCAGGTAGCTCTAATGAGATATTCCTAAGTTAACATGAGGGAGGATATATCAGGTTTAGACAACTGAAAATAAAGAGAGACTGTGTAACAGGGTTGCAGTGTGCCTTGCAGTCATCTTTCATTGGTAGCCAAAAATACTTCAACTGCTTGCTGAAGAAAATATGCCCCACTGCCATGCAAAGTCGTGGCAAAGGTATGGGATGCTCCATAAGGGGGAAGGTATGGGTTGTGTGGGCAGTGTCAGCAGTCCTGTATTAAGCAAGGGGTTCATCTGGAGGTTACCAGCTTTTGTTTTCAAGGAGAATCTATGCACGAAATCTGGCTGGATTTTGTTTGCTTGTTTTTCATCCCAGTGGGATTTTAATTTCTTTCTTCCTTTATAAGAAAGTGTGATTTTCAGTATACTGTATTCAGTGTTGTGGTCTTTGATATTGCATACTTGGTATCCTTCTCGTTAATGTCTGAAACGATCCATGCCAAGTATTTTTGCCTGTGTTTACTGCTCTGTGTTTTTTTAAATTGGTGGCTTAGCCTACATTGCCTGCTTTGGTTTTGTTGAAAACTGTACAGTTTACAGATCTCTTGGCAGAGATTCACTAAATGCCAAACAATGTGTTTCCTTCACAGGAGCAACATGTTACAGAACACCAACATCCAAAATTCAGCCTTTATCTCTCCAAAGATACTCAACCTGAAGGCTGTCAAGAGAATAAGTTGTATAGAAGCACAGGACAATCTCAACTCTGAAGGACAGGAAAGCAGCTGCTGTGAGGCCTCGGTCAGGCTGGCCCCTGACCCCTCTGTCCCCGGCACCCCACGCCAGGCCCTGTTCCTGGCCAGCTCCCCCAGCCCCGCCGTCAGCGTCATCACCATCAGCAGCGACACGGACGAGGACGACGTGGCACGGACACACTCGCTGAGGGAGTGAGAACCTGCCTTTGTTCTTGTTAAACCTTACTTAAGTACAGCTGTCTTAGCACAGCTACTGCAGCTGATGAGTCTGAGTTAAAAATGGACAAACAGTGAGCTTCTAATCAAATTCCAGGAGGAAGCTAACTTTGTAGCACTCTGTTATTTGAAAGGGAGCGACACTGTCAGAAGTCAGCCTTATTAATCCATGTGTTATGTCTTTTCAAACCAAAGTTTAGTTAGGTTTTTTTCATAATAATGTCATACTGTATCTGTTTGTTCAAGATCAATCTTCTGCTATGTGCAGTAAATGTGACCATTCTAAAGGCAGCATCCAGTTGATACTATTACATACACATGGGTAGAAAATACTTCTCTAACAGTGTGAAAAGGTGAACCTTTGGGTACAAAAGCAGATGCTGGATATTGTCCCCCAGTGGAGTTTTCTTTCACAGAGCCATCACAGAAGCATGCAAGGCTTAAAAGTTTAATGTTTGTTTGACTTCATCTTTACTTGTAATAATTCTGAACTGGAATAACTTATATTTTAAATCTAAGCTTTGTCAAAGGTTTCGAGGGTCTTAACTGCTGTAGTAAAATTTTTCAATCTACTTGTTTTATTATTGATTCAGTAAAAAAATTATCCATTTATTAGGTTTCCAAAAATGCTTGTTTAGTCTAGAATTTTAAAAGAACACTAAAAAGGTTTTAAGTCTGGTTTGGTTGTAAAAGAAGCAAGGAATTGGATGTTAATTTACATTTAAGGGGCCTTTTCTAATATTGGACCCTTTTTTATTCCACAATTGCACTAAAATGAGAGGTGGATGAGAGCTGGTGTGCTTGCTGACTGTGTTGTTGTGTGCAGGTGTAAAGGGAGCCTGGAGTGTGAAGCCTGCCAGAACACCCTGAACATCGACCGTGTGTGCTCCCTCAGCAGCCCCGACAGCACGCTCAGCACCAGCTCCTCAGAGCAGTCCAGTCCCTCTCCTTGCAAGAGACCCAACAGGTGAAAAGTCAGGCTCCTTCCAACTAAAAGAAAGGTCTTAGTATGCAACAGACCCAGTTTAATCTAAAAAATGCACAAGTTTTGTTATGTTGCTGTCTGGTGAGGGCAAATGATCTATTTAAAAATTAATTTATTGGCTTACAGTTGCACAGCATGGACTGCTCTGTCCTCATTCCTAACAGATCTGTCTTGCTGCATTGGAAGCTTTCAGAATTCTGAATGAGCAGTGTGTACCCAGAAAATATAAACACATTGCATGCAACTTCCTTTAGAATAAAAATCTAGAGATGCAAGATTAAGTAGGCCAAAGTAGGATGTGACAGATTTGGTCACCACATATTTTTTAATTTTTTCAGCCTCTGGTTCTCCCATTGTGTATCTTGTAATCTTTAATGACATTGATGCTTTTTTCTTCTATGAAAAGTAAGACTCACTTAGGTGAACACTGTTCATGTGAACAACTTTTAAATGTTTCTATCTTCACTGCCTCATGTCTAGCTTGAGCCTTCTGCAGTTTCATTGTGAAAAATTAATTCTAATTAAGGTCCTAATGAAAAAAGGTTTTTTTAAAATAATTAAAGATTCTATCAGAGCATGTACTGACAAGGAGGTGAACTTCGAGTCTGTACAGGCAATTTTATATGTTTTAAACTTAGGACAGCCTGAATTAAGGATGCTTTTAATGGATAAATTGTGAATATAAATCTCCATATAAATACAATCCTCTCCCCTCAAGGAAAAAAAAAGAATTAAAGAAAAGACTTGTGCATGGACAGCTGTGACATCCATTTGGAATGCTGTAAAGCCTGACATCTGTGGTGAACAAACCTCTGCAGTGCTGGGCACTGAATGCACTGAAGGAGGGAGTGGGTGGTTGTTCTCTGCACTGTCTAGGATTAATCCATCACACAGATTTTTCTGTGGATTAGTTTTCTGTTAGGTTGATGGACATATCCAGCTCAGTCTGCAGACACAACTGCTGGATCCAGCAACAAGAGTGCAGTAATGCAGTGCATGGAGAGATTTGTCATTTTTTAGGGTGACTTGATGTAGAAGATAAACCCAGACAAATTCCTGCTGTTTCTGTGACTTTGAAGATATTAAAATAAAATGTTGCCAGAGTTAAGTAGATGGACTAATCCAGGTGTATTACCCTGGTCCTGTTCTTTAAGCTTTTGTCATATCTGCCTGTAAAAGAAGAAAATAATGAGAAGCATTTGAAGAATTTTCATTCAAATAATTCAATTTTAGTAAAGATTGAGATAGCAGGATGTGTCTTATACTGGGAGGCATCAGGTAGTCTTAGTGTTCAGTAGTTAACATGGTCAGCCCTTTGATACTCTTTAATATCAAAACATTCAAAACTTCAGGTAAGTTTTTATAAACACCTGCTTGATTTTATGGCATTTTCTTTGAATTACAAGGAACTGACCTGTAATTTAATTCCTCTTTGTAGTTCAACTTTATGTCAGCAGCAGAGGAAAGGGTTGGGTTCTGATTTCAATAGAATTCTACTTATATTTAGTCATGTAATTAGTAACTTGAATCTCAAGTTAATAATATAGAAGTACAATTAATTGCTCAGTGGTTGTCACATTATCATTATTTGTTACTTGCACACCTACTCAGAATTACCTGATTCTGTTGGCTAAATCTTCAGACTTTTGTTCTGGCCCTTGTAGTATCAAAGTACTTTTCAGAAAAAGTTAATTTTCATAAATGGTTTCATTTATGTTGTCTTATTTTAAACAACATGCAATAAGGATGTTACATTAGCTGTAGACTCACTAAAGGACTTGACTGTGTTCAGGCATTAGTGAATTCACTGTTTCTTGTATGCTTTAAGTTAAGCCTGTATTCTATCAATTTTTGATATAAAGAAGTTATCTCCTTTCTCTGAGCCTTGCAATTTATGGGTAGGATGAGTTTGAATATATGTCTTATTAAAGTATATCATTTTTATCCACCTTTGAGTAATTTCCCTTCCATAAATTTTATGTGTTAATTTAAGAAAATTAACTTTGTAGCACTCTGTGGAAAGGGAATTACCTCTGTCATGCAAATATCTTTGTTTCATTGCAATACTTTTATTTTTTGGCAGTATGTCAGATGACGAACAGGAGAGTGGATGTGATACAGTGGATGGTTCCCCAAGCTCAGACTCCTCAGGACATGACAGCCCCTTTGTGGAAAATGGCTTTGTAGACAATAACAACAAAAATAAGGAAGCGAGAGCCTCAGTTAACCCTGAAACCAAATCAACTGTTTGCACAGTAGTGGTACCACCCATGAGACTTGAAAACAGGTTACATCTTGAGGAGCAGATGGTAAATACAGGTAAGTTAGTTCAGTTGTTTTTCTCTTTCTATTCATACAACTGCTAGCGTGTAGTAACCACTTCTAGATAGTGCTAGGGTTTGACTTTAATTAGTGTATTGTATTAATATTTCTACCTGTATGCTTAAGCAAATGAAACCTTGTCTAACTTTTGTCAGAAGAGAATAGTGACAATAAAAGCATAACATTGTTTATTTCTGTCTTGGAAGATGCTACGTGCCAGCCACTGAAAAAGGGTCGGTCTGTCCTGGGAAGAATAAACCAGTCTTCTGTTGTAGGAAACCGTCAGCAAAAACTGACATCAGCATTCTATAAGCAGCATGGAAACTTCAGTCAGGTATGTGCAATTGCATCTAGCAAACTCCAGAGGTGGAGTTGGAGAAGTTGAGTTCCAAACTGAATGTTTGCAGTCTCAGCTGCTGTCAATGGCAGCTGCAGGTTTTCAGCAGCTTGATTAAAGAAGGGCTCAAATCTTGAAAAATGGATTTCGACTTGCTGGGCAAGTCATAAGTATCTTTCATTTTGGGTCATTTTCTAAAAACAGCTGACTCTATTTTAAAAAATAGTAGAAAAGCCACACTAGGAAAATTGTCAATGCTTGCACAATATCAAAGCATGAGACAAAAGGGAAAATATGTTAGCAGTTATTTTTCCTACATCCAAATGCTAAAATACTCATAGCGTGCAATTAAAATCTGCAGCTGTATCTCAGTGTTATTTTGGCAGTAGTGTGCATGAAAATCTTTTAGTTTGAGTACCCAGAGATGAGATAGAGCTTAGCAAACCCAACTATTTCTTACCTTTGCTGCCAGGTAATGAAACCGGAGGGAAGATGGGGTGGTGATTGTAGTTCCATCCAGTGTTAGAAGATACCCAAAGATAATTTTAAAGTTACTTTTATCATTGCTCAACATCATGGTAAATGTGTCTGCTGTGGCTGAGAAGTGAAGTTGACACATGACATCAAGTTTAAGCCCCTTTTAATTAGTTAACTTGGAACTGTAGCTGCATTGAGCTTTTGGTTAGATAGCTGCAGGTACATTAAAGTGAGAGCAGTACCTGTTTGTATAAGTCTTGCAAAGAAACTGCGAATATTGTGAGTTAAATGCTAAATGAAAGCGTGCTATATGTAGATAAGAGGATTTAACAATAATGACTTGAATAGTTTAGATTGAAAGAAACATTTGGGTGGGTGACACAGTCTCCCCTTCTGCATGATTATGCAAAAGGATTGGTTTAATTAATTCTAAGCAAACCTTAATATGATCAGCGTGGTATTAATTTTTAATCTCTTCAATGTCTGTAGCTCCTCAGCCTCTTGGCAGAAAGTGTAGAATGTTATTTTCATTACAAAAATTTATGCTGATCCTTCCTTCTTTGGTAGATGCCTTATGTAGTTTGAAGTCTGCATCATTTAATGGAAGTAATTGTTTTGTAATCTTTTCTCTGTAACTGTTAATGATTACCACATCTTCTTGTGATCATAGCCCTAGACTTCTGTTTGCCTAGTTGTCTCAGATATTTTCAATCCGTTTATTATTTTTTCTGCTCTCCTCTAAAATTTCTCTCCTATTTGTCCTCTTTGTGCCTCATTATGGTGCCCAAACTGAATGCAGCACTTCCAATTGATGCCAAGCCAGTGCTGAGTAGAGTGGAATAAGCACCTTGCTCATGTGATACATGGTATTTCTGTTAAAACAGCCCAGCATGGCATTTTATCCTTTTTCTTTTTTTTTTTTTCCTTTGCAAGAGCATTAAAATAACTTGTGTTCTGTTTTCCATCTCTTATCGTCTGTGCCTCTGCCTAAATAGCTAATATATCTTTTTTGTTCTGTTGAAGCATTCGATAATTCCCGTCTCTATATTTCTCCCGACTTTAAGTTGACGAGTTGTAGCACATCGCTCCATTTTTCCCGCTCTCTCGGCGCTCGGCACCACTAAGCCCTGCCTGTTTCTCTCTGTATGTGTGTGTGTGGCCAGGTTCAGCACTTCAGCTCGGGGCCGCAAGAGTGGAACGGCAACTACGCTCCGCGCAGGCAGCAGCCTTTCCTCCAGGCCACGGTGGCCGGCCCTGTGTTCTCCCTGCCGCAGGGCAGCCCCAGCCACGGCTCGGTGAACGCTCACCTCCCGGGCAGCTCGCACCTGGGCGCGCAGCCCGCCATCCTCCCGTACGCGTCGCCGGCGCCACTCGGCACCGCCGCGCCCGTCGCACACCTCCTCGCCTCGCCCTGCACCTCGAGACCTTTGCTGCAGCACCCGACCTACAGCCTGACTCACCCCAGCGGGATCGTGCACCAAGTTCCAGTGGGCATCAACCCCCGCCTGCTGCCTTCCCCCACCATCCACCAGACTCAGTACAAGCCCATTTTCCCGCCCCACTCGTACATCGCGGCGTCGCCCGCTGCTTACACGGGATTTCCACTGAGTCCGACAAAACTCAGCCAGTACCCATTCATGTGAGAACTCAGACACGGTATATTGAGGAAGCTCAATGATGCAGAAGTTTGGTTTAAGAAGAAACATGGTATTTATTAAATATTAGCCATGGCACAACAGGAAAATTATTTTTTTGAATCATGTAGACTTGGGTGCAATTTAAACAACTCTGAGCTTTAAAAAAACTCACTTTTAATGTGTTTTGCACATTTGGTATAACTTGTCTTTGGTCGTGTTATCTTCTTATATAGTAACTTTAGACAGGTGACTTATGGGAGCAGAAATCTGGTTTTGCTCCTGCTATTTTTTATAAAATTGCCTTCTAACTAGTGCAAGACACGTCTACATTTGGGAAGCCATTCAGTGTACAGAACTAGAGCAACAGATGCACATGTGTCAGCAGTACAGTGTAGAAGTAACTTGTTTGTATTGCGTATCTTGGTGTTTTAAATGTTGAGTCACTTATCTAAGAGTTGAGCTGTTGTTCTTCACATTGCATGTGTCTTTTGCATGGGCAAAGAAAAGGCCTAAACATTGCTCTTAAATGTTGTTGTCCTAATAATCTCAGCTGCATTGTAAACTGTTCCCACACATAGTGCCTTAAATATTTGAGGTTGTTAATGTTATTACTTATATATAAATGTTGAGGACTGCAGCACTTAAAAATTCAGATCTGCTGATTTTTTGATAGCGTAATGCTCATTTTGGGTTTTGTGTGGTATGATTTTAGTATTGGGTGTATTTTCCTTATTGAGAAGGCAGCACGTTTTGCTGTAGCCGGATTTTGCTGTCTTTTTTTCCCCCCCCAGAATGATCTAGCTTCAAGACAGGACTTTAGTAGTGCTTAAGGAAAGTTGATTCAGTAGCTATTGAGTAGTGACACGCAAGACAGTATTTCATACTGGTAAATGGAACTGCAATACAACCTAAGTAGTTTATTTTAAAAGTGTTTGTCTAATTGGATATAATAAAATGTTTAGAGGTGAGGTAGGCATGACTGACTAGCTAATGAAAGGAGAAGCCAAGTGCTCATTGATCCATGATGTGGTTTCATCTTAGCTTGAGCAAACCATGCAGTATTTAATAACTAGTAGCAGAATATTTACTATTGAAGCTTGAAAAAGATGTGAGTTCTTTGTGTGCAATCTTTCATTTATGCATGGGAGAGATTTTAGTCTTTTTACATGATAGTATTTGTTTTAGCCTGTTGTGGGTGTTTGCTTATTTAATACATTCCGTCAGGGACATAAATTACATGCTTTTTGCATTAATTTTTTTTTTTTTCCCTTAGGAAGTGTGTCTTTTTGTTTTTTGTTTTGTTCAAATGAAGTTGCTTTTGCAGCACCAAAGACTTAATCATCCATTTCCTATAAAAGGTAGCTACTTTTTCATAGACCTCAAGTATACTGTAGTGTAGAGATGGGATTTATGGAAGGTATTAAGCTGAGGCTGTGTTTTAGCTTATGGGCAAGTAATAAATTGTATCATTTATCTTGAATGTATCATAGATAAGCTGCTATATAATGATTGCCACTTCAGATAGCTGTGAAATTAGGTGATTAACTAGTTCTTTCTTAGCCTTCTAATTTCTGTACAAGTCTAATTACATGAAATAGAAGCTGGGTTTTGGGTTTGGTTTTGTTTTTTTTTTTAATCTTTATTTTGTTTTCATGTTTGAAGTGTCGTAACTACTATACTGTAAATGATGGAAGATGATTGCATATGTTTTTTTGGGGTGTGTTATTTGCATCAGTATTTTATCTCCATTAACTTTGAGCTCATCACTGCATATAAGTGGATGTATTAATGTAACTTAATTTTTTTACGTTTTCATATTGGCATTGTGTAGACACTTAAGAAGCTGCATCTTGCAGGCTTGACTTAACTTTTTTTAAAACAAAATCTGGAATACAATCCTTGCAATGTTGACTGGAATAAGAGTGCAAAGCATTTGAGTTTAACTCTGTCAATAAGCTAATAACTGGTAATCTTTTTCTTTACTCCACTAACACAAGCAGTGTTTTATTTAATGAATGTCTGAATTAAATAAATGTGCCTACATTTGATTTTTTTTTAAGTAATAACTAAAATGCAACAGTATTAGATCATTAAAAAAAAAAAAAAAAGAAAATACCAGCAGTACATTTTTAATCACACTGAAAATTAAGAAACCTAACTTTTCCCAAAAGTTTCAATGTTTTTAGTAATCAACTCTATGCATTTTGTACGAGAGTGTGTGTGTGTATATAAAGTATACATTAGCAACTAGGAGTGTCCTGATGAATTTGATATCTTACCAACACATGTAAAGCCTAAACATAGGGAGTCAAATTGGATGTCCACTTTCACCACTTCAACCTTGTGCCGTGTGGTCCAGCAGACAGTTTTCTGTTCACTCCCTCGTGTTGGGAAGCGCCCTTTTTTTGGTGCTCGCTCCATTGCAGGCAATGGACACACCAAGAACCACCAGTGCAAACGGAGCACATCGATTTTGTATCGTGGTAACAACAACAACAACAACAAAAATACTGCTTTTTTTTTTTTCTTCCTGGGGGCCACGGGGATCATCATGGGTCTGATGTATTTTCTGTACTTTCCTTTTGCTGTGCTTAAGGTTTGGAGCTGACGTGCTTGTTAAATTGACACGGTTCTCTGTATATCACCACCTGCTGTATGCAGGAAAGGTTGCTGTAAATGTGCCCCAAATTAGATCTGCTGCTCTTTCTGTGTGTTGTAATCTTAGAAATGTCTGCATTTCAAAGAACAAAATATTTGGGATCCTGCCACAGCTTAAATTCAATATGCCAGGTGACTTTCCTCCCTCCTCCTGCAATATACTCTGAGAGAACGGACTCTTGTTGCTGCAAGTGTCTGGGGCCCATCTGCAGAAATAAAAGCTTTCAGGGCGAGGGCCTTTTCTGTGAAAAAAGTCGTCCTCTGAGAAGCATTTTTACATGATACCATTTTAATGCCTTTTTTAAATAAAACACTGCATGACTACGGAATCGCATATCTGCATATTACTTTAATTTGCAAGGTTTTATATGAATTTCTTGTGTTCGGTTTTTAACTTCAGGGTGTTTTATTGGTCAAATATGCTACTGTATTAACTCTTTTTTTTTGTTTTGTTTTAGTTTTTAAATCTTCTGTTTTTACTGCTAATTAACATGGTTTGTGTTAAGTAAAAGTTAAATCACACTGCAAGCTGTAGGAAGACTTGTTCTAGAAACACCCAGTGAATAGAGACTTGATTAATGAGGTTGAACTGTTACTGTTTAACAATTTGTAGACTTGTGGCTTTTTTTTTGCTTTGGATTTCTCTGCTACACTAGTTCGCCATGTAGCAATTGCACTGTGCAATATTACAATATGAGGACTGGGAAAATTTTTTATGGATGTAATGTCTCTTACAGTTTGCGATAGTATTTCTTTCTAGTTCTCAGTGATTTAAATGTGACCAAGCCTTCTGTACTTTGTCACAAAAAGCGGGTTTTCCAGGTGACTATTTTGGTGAGTGTCAAAATAAGAATTTATGGTGTATTACTGTCAAGATTCACTTTGAATTAAAATATATATTACAGCAGATGACTTCTGGTGGCTTTTTTGTTGTGTTACATGAAGGCAAAGATGATGAAGACTGACTGAGAGAGCTCTAAAATTCTGATGTAATCATCGACTAAGCCTCTTTCTGAAATTTAAAATATTACTAGCTTTCAAGGCTTGCTTCAGAGGGTCTTGAGGGGCTATCTTTATGGCAGCCACACCTTGAAGGCTCTTTGTTCTGCATGTCCCACTTTTACAACCTTAGAGGAAGGTTATCTGGCCCAGCTACCAGCAGACACCTCACTGCTGCTGCGATTTGTGCCAAGCCGGTGGCAACTGCTGCCCAGCCAGCAGGAAGGTGCTCCTGCTGCCACAGATGGCCCCACATGGTCACTGGCTCCAGATGGCCACCTGGTATGGACCAGACATCCATGGAAGGCACATTGCTGTTGCCAGCCGAATGTGCTCGCTCTGCCATGGGGTTGCAGTGCTTGTTGAAATCTGGTGGTTTGGAGGCTGCATGAAGGGGTGGTTTGGGTGTTTCTGTGCCTACCATTGCATTTAAGGGCAGTCAGAAATGAAATGGAAAAGACTGAAATGACAGTGCAGTATATTTTTGATACCAAAATATTTCAGAATTGACAGAAAGCTTTAATTTGCTAAATGCAAGGTGCTGCTGGTGCCAATCTGTCACAGTGCTCACTCTTCGGTGCAAATTGTGTCACGGCAGAGCCTTTCCTGCAGCTCTGTGCCTCAGGTGACGTGTAAATACACACAAATTCTGCAGACACCTGTTGCTTTGAAAGGTGCTTCCTTTCCTTTCTTTACAGTTAGCCTCGTGTATTGTTGACTTTAACATGCATGTTGGTATCTAAATCCCACTTTTCCCATGGCAAGTAGGGCCACTGGCTTGGTGTATTTCACACTCTCATTTCTGGCAACATCTAACAAGCAAGGAAAGGCAGCCTGAGACTTTCAAAGGAAATACTCTGCCTGTGAAGTCCTTTCTGTTCTTGCTTTCTGTTAGTTTACTGTCTTTACTGTCCCCTATGTTCTTTCCCATCCTGTGGAAGGAGTGGAGTAGGACAGGCAATTATGTGCAAGTCATCTTTTACTGTCTTTAGGATGACTAACACTGGTTTAAAATTTGGTACTTTCCCTGTCACTAAATGCAAAGGACAGCTTTGTACTGCAGTGAAGATGGCAGATTCATTCAGGGAAAAGTTTCCAGAGTCAGTGGGGCTGTCACATGCCAAAGGTCTGCAGTGGGATAAAGGGGTTCAGGGTGACACTGTTTTCTCTGAATTAGCCTGGGTTTTCAGCTGGAGAGATGATCAGTCTCTGGGAGGCAACAGAGAAGCTACTGTTGGGTACAACTCACAGAGCAGTGCTTGTGATCATGGTGGAGTCACACTCATCACTGCAGCTCATGGGTGCTGTGAGTTCAGCTCCTGTAATGGACCGAGGCAGCATAAGTTGAAATTTTGGGAGGGGTGTGAATAGTGCTGCTCCCCACTAGAGAGCTGTGGCTTCCTAATAGGCCTGTAATGTTCAGCAGGTGGTGTCTGGAGCAGTGCAGAGCTCTGGGAACACCAGAGGAAGGCTGTAGCCCCTCCTGCCTCTTCCCCCACAGTGACTGAGATGGCTGGTGTGATGTCCTGCTGTGCAGGAAGGCTTCTTAACTCGTGGATAAGGTTTGATGGTGATTAGTGTTAATTGTATCTTCCTGCCTTTCACCTGGAGGAAGGAAGTTGCATTTTCTCTCTCAGGAGGGGTGGGATTGTGCTCTAAGCAGGTTCAGATAATTCTACCTGCCCTTGTCTTGGGGAACAGCGCTGAGTATTCTTTGTTAGAATGATGAAACTTTATGCTGGGAGACTGAAATAACACATTTGAACGGATTCTTCTCCTCAGACCCTGAAATAGAAGGTTAGGAGCAGAGGTGCCTGGAGGCTGGATTCCATCCTGTTGTTGTATTTGGGGACTGAGATGCTTATCAAAGTGAAAAATCCCAGCTGTTCTCTTGCAGAGGGAGGCTGTGGCCTGCCACCAGCTTCACGGAGAAGTCACTGCCTGGCCACAGTCACTTTTCATCCCTGGACGAGATCCTCATCTTATGGGTTCCCTCATAAAAAGAAACAAGAGTCGGGATGTTTGCAGTAGGTCTGCTGCAAGCAAGGCAGTTTTGGATCTGGAGAAAAGCCCCAACTAAACAGGATTAGAAAAGTTAAGTTTAGGAAGTAGCTAACTACAGTTAAAACCCCAGTGACTTTTCACTAGCTGTAAAAGATCCATTCATCGTTCTGGAAAAGACACATTTTTAAAATCCTTTGAAATAACCACTCAATCTGCTACTTGTGTTTTATATATAATCCATACACAAACACAGTGTGTAATGGAAAATGAAGAGAAAACCATGCTTAATGCTTAAGAGCTAGATTGAGAAAAATTGCTGTCAAAATTAGCTTTTTGATGGCTCTATGACAAAGCCGAGTTATGGCAAAACCGAAAAAAAAAAAAAAAAGAAACGATATGAGGTTTGTGCAGGGCTCCCCGAAGGTGCCAGCAGAGGGCCCTGCACTAAACGTGCTGGCCCTGGATTAAGCGAAGTGATGAGCAAACTCCATTTCACTATAATAATCATAAACTGCCATCTTTGCTCTGGGTAATCGCTAGCAGTCATCAAGGGGAAGCTAATTTTGCACAGAACGAATTAGTGATTTTGGGGGAAAAGTAAAACGGCAGAAATGGGGCAGCATAATTGTGTTGGTGACACTGGGAGTGCACTGAACCAGTCAGATAAATATGTAATTATGGGTTGTCACGGTTGTGGAGGTGCTGCGAGTGGCTGGGTACCAGCGTGTCAAGCTCTGGCTGGCCCGTGCTGAGGTTGCTCCACCTCAAACCTGACTTCTAGGAATTTCTCAGCAACACAACTTCCAGCAGAGCAGCTGGCAGGCTGGGGCAAGCGATGCTGCAGCCTTTCAGGATCAGCTCTCGGGGTCCTGGAGCGTGTTGTGCCCCAAACCCACCTTTGCATTGCTCCTCCTCCCACCATCACCGCCTGTTGCCCACAGGCATGAACTGGGAACGAGAAGAATTCATGGAAGCAATTCCAGGAAAGAGGTGATACCAGAATAAAGAATTCACGCTGCCTCTGCCGCAAATAGGACTTGGAGTAAACACTGAATGAGCTGCCCCAGTGTTGGATGTGACTGCGACTGAGGCAGCAGCTGGGGCTCGCCCCTCTGCTGTCCGTAACAGATTTCATGGGCTTCGTGTTGATCTCCCGGGGTACCTTAAAGCAAAACAGAGAGAAACCTCTGCCTTGGCGCCTGCCTTTGAGCCTGGAGGTCTGAACCCTGTCCCAGCTAGGGAGGGAGTGATGGAGTGAGCACAGGAGAGGGGCGACCAGAGAAGACCTCTCCTGTGTTTGCACAGTAGGTGGCTGAGGACGTAGCTGCCAATTTGATCACCTCCTGCGGTACACTCGAGCTCCTTTATTCTCAGAGCTGCGTCTGTCCTTGCAGAAATGCTGCCAGTGGTGATCGGCGCTGGGGCAGGGCTTGGGCTGCTTTGCCAAGAGGAGGCGCTGGCTGGTGCCTGGGATAACGAGGGACATCTTTGGAGCTGTGCTGGCCCGGCTACTCCTAGGTCGGGATATCAGCTGTCAGTGAAGGGTTCCCACAGCGAGCAGAGAGGGACTTTTAGCCTCGCCAGGTCGCAGCACCGCTGCGAGAGGGTGCACCTCCTTTTACACCCGAAGGCAGTGCCGGGCACGATTGCTTCAAGTAATGAGGGAGGTGACAGATCCCCGAGAGCCGCTGTCGTGCTGCACCTGCCCCGGCGGGCACGGCGGGCGGGGACCGAGCCCCGCCGCCCCCGCGGCCGCTCCCCGCTCCTGCCACGGCCCCGGCGGAGCGCGGGGGGCGGTGGAGGGGTCCCCGCGGCCCCG